>BQNB010030732.1:0-54599 GCA_026074375.1 Tanacetum coccineum | reverse complement strand
GAGGTACAACATATTGAAAATAAGTGGGGGAAAGGAAAACGAACAAACAATAAGACCTCGGAAAACCAAGAAGATACGAGAGGCAGAGGTACCATGGCCTCTGCTGTCATCTGCCTAGCCACAGGTAGATAATTCAATTTTTCAAAGTATATTTTTGACAGCATGTTCAGAAATGTAGACAGTTCATCCAAGTTTCTGATGTATCCATGGTTTATACAAGTATTTTTGTACAATCAAGTGGATGATATGACCATCCATCATAATAAGTATACATCCCCTGCTCTCACTCAGAAGGTGTTTGCAAATATGAGGAGAGTTAGTAAAGGATTTTCTGGGAATGAGACTCCTTTATTTGACACTGTACTGGTTCAACCTCAAACTCAAGCAGATGAAGATGTTGAGATGCCTATTAATGAAGAGCAACCAGCCACCACAAGTGCTCCTTCCACATCTGAACCACAAGACCAGCCATCCATACCTCATGATTCCCCTGAACAAGAACCTACTCACTCATCACCACATGATTTACCTCTCACTGGTGTTAACCCATCTAGAAGTGAAGAGGGTAGTCTGCAACTAGCTGATTTGATGGCTTTATGTACAAGTTTGCAGAGGAAGGTTGATGCTTTAGAGAAGGACAAGCTTGCTCAAGCTATTGAAATTTTAAGTTTGAAGAAGAGGGTTGAAAAACTAGAGAAAAAGAGAAAGTCAAAACCCTTAGTTCTTAGAAGATTAAGAAAGATTGGTTCTACAACCAGAGTGGAATCTTCAAAGGAAGCTAGTTTGGGTGCTAAGGAGAATGCATCTAAATAGGGGGGGTGATTTTTGATATTGATGCTCATGCTGAGATTTCTTTGGTGGATGAGACTCAGAGGCTGGATGATGATCTGATTTTTGATACAACTACTGATCTTAGTGGTGAAGAAGTAGTTGTGAAGCCGGCATAAATTGGTGTTAGTCCTGCTCTTGATGTTGAAGTTAGTGTTGCTGAGCCTATAGTTACTACTGTTAGTTCATTAGTTACTACTGATAGTGTAACTATTACTGCTGTTGAGCCTATTAGTGCTGCTGCTAAGGAATTAACAGACAATGACATGACAATGGCTGAAGCATTGGCTGAATTGAAGACTTCTAAGCCTAAAGTGGTTACAACTGTCCCTATTTTAAACTCTGCTACAACAGTTACAACTACAAAACCAAAGGCTAAAGGGATTACTATTCAAGAGCCTTCAGTTACACAGAAAATAGCTGTTTCATTTATAAGTTCTTTCAAAGGCAAAGCAATAATGATTGAATCTAAAAAGCCAGTGAAAATAAAGGATCAAATTGCACATGATGAACAAGTTGCTAAAGATCTTCATGATAAGATTCAGGTTGAACTGGAAGAAGAAGCCAAAAGACAAGAAGAAGCTTCTATGGCTACTATTGCTGAATTATATGATGTTGTTCAAGCACAGATTTATGCTGATCAGGAATTAGCTGCTAGAATGACTCTTGAAGAGCATGAAAAGTACATAGTTGAAGATAAGGCAAGAATGCTAGCAGAATTCATTAAGAATAAGAAGAAACAGTTGGCAGTAGAAAGAGCTGAGGCTATCAGGAGCAAACCACCTACAAAGTCATAGTTAAGAAACCTAATGATGACTTATCTAAAGAATACATGTAGGTTTACTCATGCTCAACTAAAGAATAGAGATTTTAAAGAGATTCAGGGTCTTTACAATAAGGGAAAGGAGCTGGTAGATACTTTTGTTCCTATTGGATCTGAAGAAGATGAAAGGAGGATTAAAGAGCTGAACACTAAAGCTGAAGAGGAAAGCATTAATAAAGATGTGGACAGTACAAATAAGAGAAAGAAAAGGATTCGAATGAAGAGGAGCTCTAAAAAGCAAAAGACTGATGTTGATCTTAAAGAGGAAAAACAACTAAAAACTTTTCTGAGTATAGTTCCTAATGAAGAAGAAGCAATTAAATATGAACCTTTCTTGAACAAAGGTATCAAATTGTTGACTGGAGTCTAAATTTTAACAGATCATAAGATATGGAGAACCTCATGACTATTACAGAGTTTTTAGAGCTGATGGAAGTTTAAGATATATCAAGACTTTTACTGAAATGGTTTCAAGGTTTGATAGGATGGACTTTCTTGAGTTACATAGTCTAGTGATGCAAAGATTTTTGATAACAACAACTCCCGAGGGAATTGATCTAATTCTGTGGGGTGACTTAAAGACTATGTTTGAGGCAAATGCAGTTGATGAACTCTGGAAGAATCAAGAAGATTGGATTCTCAAAAGCTGGAATTTGTATGAAAACTATAGAGTTCATATTTTGATGCTAGAAGATGGTACTGAGTTTCACATGCTAGCAGAAAGAAAGTATCCACTTACAAAAGAAACTCTTGAGAAGATGTTAGTTTTGAGATTGACAGCTGAATCTGAAAGTGAAGCTGCTTTTGACTTACTTAGGTTTATTCAGAAGCAGATAGATGAAATGTGAAGTAAAGATGTGTTTGGATACATCCTCCTCATGATCAAGATGTTGCATATGAAGAAACTTGATGATTGACAAGGTAAATATCAAGTTTAGGGGGGATTGTTGGGATTTAAAGGCTTCATATTAGTTTTGGAGTTTCTGCTGTTGGTTCAGAGTTACTACTGTCAGTTAAAGATTAGTGCTGCTAGTTGAAGATTTTGCTGCTGCTGAAGTTTTGAAGAATTTACTCCAAGTAGTTAGTGCTGTTAGAGTAAATATTAATACTGTCTTTGTAAGTTAGTACTGTTAGTATGTTAGTACTGTTTTGTATAAGTTAGTGTTGTTATGTATCAGTTAGTACTGCTTATCAGTTATGGATGAGATCGAATAGGAAGAGATAAGCTTTGATTAGTAATACGTTTTGTAAACCTATTAGGGTTCCTTGGTGTATAAAAGGAGACCCTAGGGTATCTAGTTTAGCACGTATCAAATAGAGATCTCATTCATATAGTTGAATTCATAGTTAGAGCTTCAAGGTTGTTTGTAAACCCTATCACTATTAAGAGTGATCGTATTAATATATTGGAGCTTTTTGTTATTCTTATTGTTCATTCATTGTTACTGTTTCATTGATTCTTCTAAAGTATTGAAGAGTAGATTCCGCATACTCTTTAGTATTAACAAAGTTTCTATCATTGTTAGTTTGGATTTATCCAAGGTAACATACTCTTTACAAGCTAAGGAATCGATCTAGGATTGGGTTCAACATCAAATTAGACTCAAACTAATAGTCTGAACTCAATTCATGCAGTGAATATCAAATTAGACTCAAACTAGATAGACTATAAAATCCCATATCTAACCCCTCAAAATTACATAAGTTATCAGAAATGTGTGACCATATGTATCGAATTGTGACTACACTTAAATAATGTGTGACAAAATATGACTCTATGATTTAGACACCTAAATAAATACTTCATGTGACCATATATAACATCTTGAATTTAGTCACACAAACACTCAATGTGACTAATATCAAGGTTAATGATAACTGAGTTCACATTTTGCTATAAATAATAGTCACATGAATATTTCACAATGTGACTATTTTGAATGTATTGGTCACATATAATACCCTTATAATGTGGCCATAAACATAATTTAGATACACATTTATGATATGGTGTGACTATTGTAAAGCCTATAGTCACATGATCATGCTACAATTAAATGTGACTATACACATTAGGTTTTGGCAAGCAAACACACACTAAACTTTAGACACACATATTAACTTACGTGACCATATGTATCGAATTTTGGTTACACTTAATCATGTATGTCTATGGTTTAGTGTGACCATATATGACATTTGGTCACACTGTTCAAGTGTGTGACATATATTTGTCACTTTTAAATGTATATCATGACTAATGCTTCAAACTTACTTTTTAGTTGTCACACATTTCAAATTTATGTGGCTAAATATTCAGCAAAAAATAGCAGTCACTTTTAAATAATGTGTGATAAACTTGACTATATGATTTAGCCATATACACAATTACTTCATGGGACCATATATGGATTTTGGTCAGACTATTCAATTGTGTGACATATATTTGTCACATATGTATAGACATAGTGTGACTAATGTTTCAAACTTAGTTGTATCTGTCACACGTCCCAAATTATAAGTGACTAACTAATCAACAAAAAATTACCAGTTACCTCTAGTCACATAAATATTCAAATGTGTGACAATGAAATTCCGAAATGGTCACACAAAATGAGTTCAAGTGTGGTTGTTTATTTTATTCTCGTACATTTAGTCACATAAATATCTGATTGTGTGGCCGTTCAAAAAACAGCATGTGTGACGAAATCCAGTTTTTGTACTAGTGTTAATGTTTTAATGAAACATATGTTGTACATGTACCTTATTTAGATTTTTGTGATATTTTCAATTGATTTGCATCACTAAATCCGGCCACATGTATGTATAAATAAGGAATTTGTATAATTTTTGAGTATTGGGTATAATTGTGGGTATTTGGTTGAGTATAGATTGGTATTGGTGCTTTCGGGTATGGCTAAATGTATTTTATAGCGAAACGTAAACGTTTTACGTAGCCAATAAAAATAAAATATAAAAAGTTAACAATTATCCTCCAAATAATTATATAACACTTGCTTGACATAAACTTTTGTTAGGATTAATGTTTTCTTAACTTAGTACCGACAGTACAAATAGTTAGTACCGACAGTTATACTTAGTACCGACAGTACAAAGTAGTTAGTACTGTTTGTTAGTTAGTACCGTTAGTAGTAAATTAGTTAGTACTGATGACAAGATATTTAGGAGAATATGACATATGGGCTATGAAGATAGAACACTATCTGGCCCATATAGACTATCCAATTTAGGAGGTTATCCAAAATGGGAATGGTCCTGTGTCAGTCAAATTGTGATACCACAGGACAGATAAAAATTTTGCTCCTAAAACTGCAGAAGAATTGGTTTGTGAGAGAAAGAGTAAGAAAAGCTAGGACCACCTTGTAATGGCAATACAGATGATCATCTAGCGACATTCACAAAATGACTGGCTGCAAAAGATTGTGGATGGCCATAAATCCAGATTTGGTGGAAATGATGAATCCAAAAAAATGCAGAAGTACATCTTGAAGCAACAGTTTAAAGGATTCACTGTATCCAACTCAGATGGGATTCATAAAGGCTATGAGAGGTTCCAAAGTCTTCTCAGTCAGCTAGAGATTCATGGAAGCAGGTGTATCTACTGATGATCAAATTCAAAAATTTCTTAGATCTCTACCTTCTGCTTGGTTACAAGTTTCCTTATTATGAGGGAACAACCAGGATATGGACAGTCTCAGTTTTGATGACTTGTACAACAATTAAGAGTCTTTTGAAAATGATGTAGAAGGCTTACTGCATCATCTTCAACTTGCAAAAATATGCAATTTGTTTCTGAAAACAGCAACAGTACTAATGAAAGTTAGTACTGATTATGTGTTTCAAACTACTTTCTGGTCATTGTTTCAAAGCGAGAACAAAACATCACATCATCATATTCCTTGCTTGCGCAAGTCAATTTAGTTGCTCCTTAATGGATCATTGGAGGACTTGGACCAAAGTTGATGGAAATGACTTGAAGGAAATGACTTGGAATGGCAAGTGGCAATGATCTCCAGTGAGAATAAAAGAAGTTCCCAAAAGAAGACTGGTAGAAAGCTACAGTTTGATGCTAAAGAACCTGTTGGTTTTGATAAAAACCCAAAGTGTATGCTACAACTGCCACAAAACAGGTCACTTTTCTAGAGAGTGTAGATCATAAAAGACGATAATAAGAGGAGGGATGGTTGGAATACTGGAAAATAGAGAAGGGAGCAGAAACTGGAAATTGATATGAAAGCAGATACTGGAAAGAAAGAAGAAATTAAAGCATTTGTGGAGTTGACTGGAGAAAGTGTTGACTGGATAACTCATTCAAAAGATGATGTAACTATGCTTTCATGGCATAATAAAGCTCAGGCTCAAAACACAGGTAACTTACTGTTCACATTGAGGTAAAGAGTCTTATGCTAACTTAAAAGACTATATGATGTTTCAGAGAGAGGAACTATGTGATGCTGCGTAGAAATAAAGGATTTATTCTCACCGGTCTTAAGAAAGTAGAAGGACAATTAGTTGCCCAGCAACAAGGTCAACTTTGGTATGGAAAAAAAGATCAAATTTATGAAATAGATTTAAAAAAGGATGATAATACAGATGTTCTACATAACATAAGACATGGTTGGCTATAGCTCAAAAGGAAAAAGATGATTTAGAAGTAAATAGTAAAACAATGGAATCATTCTTCAATAAATCTTGGTAAAATTATAAATTATTCTATGAGTGCCAGGGATAAATTTGGGCTAGGGTATGGTGATTATAGATATAGTGGGAATTTGAGTTATGAAAATGAAGTTTTTCAGAGTGTCTTTAGGTGCAATGAAAGTGATTTTGAAAATCTACCTTTGCATAAAAGGATTGCTAAAACAGGTGAAATGCAAGCAGTACCTCCACCCATGACAGGGAATTAACTGCCACCTCTGGGTCCAGATTTTGAAATAGTGCCTCACAATTATACATATGGTCAGAAAGACTCAACAAAGAACCTAATCCCAAAACAAATGAACTTGATACTGTGACTATAAATTGTATAGAACTTCTGAATTTTAGTTGTTCTGAAACCAGTTGTCAATAATCAAATGTGAAGTCTCAACCTAAGGTTTTGGTCTGATTGCTCCGATCATTGAAGGAGTATCCTTGAAATCGATAGTTATGATGAGTGGTGTGACAGTAAAAATAGAAGGTCTTGATACACCTAGTTTTGCTAACAAGCAAGTAAAAACTCCTAGGGAAAATGTTAAGCATCAGTCTACAAATAGTCAAAAACCTAAGGTTAACCACAAAGAGTTGGGACATGGAATTACTCAAAGAGGATGTTTTGTCTGTGGTAGTATTAGTCATTTGATAAGAGATTGTGATTATCATGTAAAATTGGCTAAACAAGTTGAACTCCACAAACAAAATATGTCTAAGGGTAATGGTACAGGGGTGAGGAAACAAACATGGAACAATGTTCAAAGGGTAAATAAACAAAATCAGTTTGTACCCTTGGCAGTACAAACAAGAACTGGAACAAATCCAGTTAATGCTGCTAAGGCTAGCAGTACTAAAAAATTTAGTACTGCTAGACAAAGTGTTAACAGAAAGACAGTACTAACTAGCACTGCTCTAAAAGTTAACACTGTTCAGACCATGATGAGTGATGTAAGATCAGCAAATGTTTTTCATACAACTAATTCACCATCATCAAGACCTTTTAAAAGAACAACAGTCCTAAAACCAAATCTATCAAACCAAAAGGTTTATACTGCTAAGGTAAAAGAAGTTAGTACTGTTGGGGAAAAATGGGTCATTGCTGTTAAGTCCTCAGCAAGTTGTAAATGGAGATTACCTGGATACAACAATGATATTCTCTCCAAATACAATGGTGGATCTAGCCTTAGAAGTTATTCATCTTTCAAAGATCCACTAGGCAGACTCAAGCCCAAACAGGCTTGGGTCCCTAAGAGAGACTAATCTCTTTCTTTCAAATGTGCAGGATAATCCACATAGAAATCTACAGAATAAAGGAATTATTGATAGTGGATGTTCCAGGCACATGACAGGGAACAAGGCTTACCTTGCTGACTTTCAAGACATAAATGGTGGCCCTGTTGCCTTTGGAGGTAGTAAAGGCTATATTACAGGTAAAGGGAAAATAAAAACTGGTAAGTTAGATTTTGAGGATGTAAGCTTTGTGAAAGAACTTCAGCCTTTCAATCTCTTTTCTGTGTCACAAATGTGTGACAAAAAGAACAAGGTTCTGTTTACTGACACTGAATGTCTTGTCTTGTCTCCTGATTTTAAGTTACCTGATGAAAATCAAATATTACTTAAAGTCCCTAGACAAAACAATATGTACAGTTTCAATTTAGAGAACATTGTTCCTTTAGGAGGTTTGGCTTGTTTAATTGCAAAGGCTACAACTGATGAATCTAACTTATGGCATAGGAGGTTGGGTCATGTAAATTTCAAAAATTTAAATAGACTTGTGAAGGGAAACCTTGTAAGAGGTTTACCTACAAAGCTTTTTCAAAATGACCACACTTGTGTTGCTTGTCAGAAAGGAAAGCAACACAAAGCTTCTTGTAAGCCCAAGTTAGTTAGCTCTATTAGCCACACACTTCAACTTCTTCATATGGACTTGTTTGGACCTACATCTATCAGAAGCATAAACCATAAGACCTATTGTTTGGTTATCACTGATATTTTAGCAGAATTAGTTGGACCTTTTTCTTAAGAACTAAGGATGAAACTAGTGCAATCCTTAAGGACTTTATAAGACAAATAGAGAACCAATTGAATCAAAAGGTTAAAACAATTAGAATACGTGTATAAGGAAACCAATTTAAAAAACAAAATGTTATTGAATTCTGTTTAAAAGGGATCAAGAGGGAATAGACAGCAATGCCATTAACTCCACAACAAAATGGAGTTGCTGAAGAAAGAACAGACCCTTATTGAGGCTGCAGGACCATGCTGCAGATTAATTTGTTAACCTAACACCTATTGTCTGAAGGCATTTAGTACATACTGGCTATGTTATGTTCTAAACAGGGTATTAGTGGACCAAGCCTCATAATAAGACCCCTTATGAACTTTTAACTGGTAAAACACCAATTATAAGTTATATAAGAACCTTTGGTGCCAATTGACCATCTTGAACACCAAAGACAACTGGCAAGTTGTTGAAAATCTGATGAGGGATTTTAGGTATTTATTGGTATTCACTACCAAAAGCAAGGCTTTTAGAGTATACAATTTAGTAACCAAAGAGTTGAAGAAAACCTGGCACAAAAACACTTAGAGAAACAAACCCAATGTTGCAGGGAAAGTGACCAAATTGGCTTTTTGACCTTGATTATTTGACTGATATCAATGAACTACCATCTGTTAGATCAAGAGAATCAAACTAACCTTCATGCAGTGTCAAAAAGAATCTAACCAAATTACAGCACAAAATCATGCAAGATCCAACATCATAGAATCAAACAACCTTCCCACATCAAAGAAATAATCCCTCACAAACCTTCAAACCCTAATCCTATGAGATCCAACATCACAGTACAAACAAGAATCAAAAAAGTCCAATAAAAGTTCTGAAGCTCATGAGCTTCTTGTTAGTTATGTTCAAAGGCAAAGGAGAAACCAATCATGAAGGACTTTCATCAATCATTGTTTATATTTTGCTTGTTTTCTCTATCTCAACAATGAACTCCCAAGAAGATTTTAGAGGCCTTGACAGATAGAAAGCTGGGTTGATGCAATGCAATAATAATTGTTGCCAGTTTGCGATTCAAACAGGTTTTGTGATCCTATATAATGCCTAATTGGGAAACAAGGCTATCGTACAAAGTGGGTGTAATCGAAATAGGCAGGATGAAAGAGGAGTTGGTTGTTAGGAACAAAGCTAATTGGTTTGCTCAGGTGACACAGACAAGAGGAAGGAATAAGACTATGATGAAGTTTTTGCTCCTGTAGCTATAGGCTTGAAGCCATAATGATCATTTTAGCATTTGCTCATATACGGCTTTATAGTCTAATCAAATTGATGTAAAAAGTGCCTTTCACTATGGCAAGATTTGATGAAGAGGTACATGTGTCTCAACCACCAGGTTTCCAAGATCCTAAGTCTCCTGAGAAAGTCTACAAAGTGGTTAAAGCTCTTTATGGGTTGCATCAAGCTCCCAGAGCATGGTATGCTACTTTATCCACTTTCTTGTTGAAGAATGGATACAGAAGAGGGACCATTTAAACAAACACACTTCCTAAGGAAGGACATAACATGATATCATTTTAGTTTCAAGTCTACTATTGGATGATTCAGCTTTGGTCACAAAGAAGTCTTGGGTGTGATAAGTTTGAGTGCATTGATTGAAGTGTAGATATCATAAAGATGTTCAATGGGAGAGCTCGACTTTCTTTCTTGTGACTAAACATGTCAAACAGAAACCAGATGGAATATTCATTAGCCAGGAATAAGTTATGTTTTCTGAAATCCTTAATATGTTTTGACTTGCAAAGTGTTATGACTTTGCCAGTACCCATCCCATGAAAACACAGATCCATTAGTCAAAGAGGAGAAGCCATGATGTTGATGTCCAACTTTATAGAATCAATGATTGGCTCCCTTACTGTTAGTGACTGCTTCTATGGCCTGACATTATGTTTGCAGTGTGTGCATGTTCTAGGTTCAAGTCACTCTAAAGACCTCTCATTTAATTGCTGACCAAAAGAATTTTTAGTACCTAAAGGGCAAACCCAAACTGGGCCTTTGGTACCAAGAACTCTAACTGAAACTCTAAAGCCTTTAACTTGGAATCCTACTCAGATAGTGATTATGCTGGAGCAAACCTTGACAGGAAATCCACAACAGGAGGTTGTCAATTTCTTGGCAGAAGACTCATTACTTGGCAATGCAAAAAGCAGACCATTGTGGCCACTTCTACAACAGAAGCTGAATATGTTGCTGCTGCAAGCTGCTGTGGGCAAGTTTTATGGATTCAAAATCAAATGTTAGACTATGGGTTCAACTTCATGAACACAAAGATCTACATTGATAATGAAAGCACCATTTGCATTGTGAAGAATCCAGTATATCATTCAAAGACAAAGCATATTGCAATAAGGCACCACTTCATAAGAGATGCATATGAGAAGAAACTCATACAAGTGCTTAAGATACACACTGATGACAATGTAGCTGATCTGCTAACCAAGGCATTTGATGTTAGCCGATTTCAGTTCTTGGTTGTATCAATTGGGATGGTAAATCCATAAGCTACATTGGTCAAAGGGAGGCAATATGAAAGGGTCATCTGTGGATGAAAGAGGTAAAACACACACATAGCTATGAACTCTCAACGTGAACTAAACCCGTATGCACCACCTTTCAACATACATCACAAAGCATACTCTTCAACAAGCTAAATCACACCATGGCAAATCAAACTTGTTTCAAGAAACCCCTAAAAGGTTATACACTTTCCGGTTGCAACTAGACCAAGAACCACCATCAACCAAGCATTACTAATCGTACCAACAAGTGGTCTGTACACTTTCAAGAATAAGAAGATTGCTCAAGTTGTTCTTACTTAAATTAAGAGTAAGAATTCTCTTGTGAAGCATTTTGAAGACATGAGATTATGTAGACCATTCAAAGAGTATTTGCAGGTGTGGTTTTGATACACCAAACCTGGTTAGTTGTTGTTGATGTAAGGGAAAAAATGTAAAGACACCTGATAGTGGAGTCATGGTTGATGGCTCAGGGTAGTGAAGTCTACCTCCGTTTAATGTTGTATGGATTATATAAAGCATTCTTGATTTAAGAAGATTTAGAGAGTCACTGATAAGAGTTACTAATGATACTGAAGCATTCCTGATACTTACATTGTTCATTCTTTGTTTGGACAAAGTTAGTACCGACCATGTTAAGTTAGTACCGATGGGCAAAGTTAGTACTGCTAAAGATACGTTAGAGACAAAATACCGCCAAGGGTACAAAGTGTAAATTGGAACGTTTTCTTTAAAATTAGGTCACCCAAACCTATAAGAAACCATTTCAATCGAACACTTGCTCAAGCAATCTCTCTATCTATCATTCATCTCTACAAGCCCTAATCTCTCTCATCGACGATCACTCTCTACTAAGCAATATGGCTGCTCTTGAGTCCTGTCCTAAGCACAATATGATCGCCTATTTGGAAAAGACTGAAGGGAATGTTGAGTTTCATGAAGTGATTGATTTTCTTCAAAGGAGTTATATTTCTCATGCGCTCACTGTAAGTCCTATTGTTTCAACCACATTCGTTGAACAGTTTTGGACGTCTGCTAAGTCCAAAACAATCAACAATGTAAGGCACATAACTGCCAAAGTAGCTGGCAAGTTAGTGTCTATCTCTGAGGCATCTATCCGTACTGATCTTCTTTTTGATGATGCTGATGGAATAGACACATTGCCAAATCAAGCTATCTTTGATGCTATTCAGCTTATGGGATATGAAGGGGATTTAACTGTGTTAACATTTAATAAAGCTTTGTTTTCACCCCAATGGAGGTTTTTATTTCACACAATTAATCATTGTTTAAGCTCCAAAAGTACCTCTTGGGATCAAATTCCTACAAATATTGCCACTGCTGTAATTTGTTTAACAACTAATCAAAAGTATAATTTTTCTAAATTGATTTTTGATGGTATGTTTAGACATCTAGAGGCTAAGAAGAAGTTTGTTATGTATCCTCGTTTTATTTCTATATTTTTAGCTAGACAATTAGTTAATGTAACTGTACCTTTAGATCACTTTCCTGTAAATAGTTTAACTAGTAAAGTTTTTTCTTTTATGGTTAAAAAGGGCAAACATTTTTCAGGCAAAATTACACCTTTGTTTGATAATATGTTGGTCCAACCAACACAGGATGAGGGTGCTACCTCAGAAAGACTATCTGAAGCACAACCATCACCCTCTCCTGAACCCACTAGTGAAGCCCCAAATGAGTCACTGCCTGACTCATCTTCTGCTCAATCTAGTGAGGTACCATTTGAGCAACAACCTGACCTTTCACCAAGTCCTTCACCCAGACCTTCACCAAACCCTTCCCCCACTCCTATTATTCCTGATTCAATTCCAGAACCTACTGGTGAGAATCTTGGAGATCATTCATTCAATGATACATCCCTTTCAGGGAATGAGGATGCAATGACTCTCCAAAATGTCTATGATCTTTGTATCTCTTTATGTAAACAGGTTTCAGATCAAGCCAAGGAAATTGAACTTTTGAAGGCTAAGATCAAAAGGCTCAAGAAGAAAGCTACACCTGTCATCAAACATTTTAAAGCATATCAAAAGAGAATCTCAAAGGAGCAAAGACAACAAAGGAAAAGCTCCTCAAAGAAACAGAGGGTGCAAAAAGAGTCTGTATCCAAACAAGGGAGGAAGAATGCAAAAGGAGATGGTAAAGCAAAAGAACATGCTAAAAGTGAAGGGAGGACAAGAAAAATGATGGATGAATACAAGGAGATTGATGAAATTGGACTTAGTACTGAAGATGGAGTTAGTACCGACGGACAAAGAGTTAGTACCGACTTTGAAAAAGTTAGTACTGACAAGCCAAAACTTAGTACTGACGATCTCAAAGTTAGTACTGATGAACAAGTTCAAGGTACTGAAGATAATGAAGGTACTAAAGAGATCTTTGGAAGTACTGAAGAGCTAAGAGAAGGTACTGAAGTCAAAGTTAGTACTGATGAGCAAATGAAAGGTACTGAAGATCAAGCTAAGGAAGAAATCGATGCTCAAGCTTCTAAAACATCCACATCTATGATATTTGGTGATGATGAAACAATTGCAACACTTCTCATCAACATGAGTAAAGCCAAAGCTGCTTCCAAAGAAAAAGAGAAAGGTGTAGAACTGAAGGATGTTGAAGATACTGATAGACCTAGGCCTACTTCTACAAGATCAACACTCACTTTAAAGCCTCTTCCAAAAATTGATCCTAAAGACAAAGGGAAGAAAAAGATTGAAGAAGAGGATGAAACTGAAAGTGAAGATGATGATATTCCTCAAGCTGTGAAGAAGTTCAAGCAGCTTGAGAGTGATGAAGTGTTGGCTAGGAAAGTGCAAGAAGAATGAGAAGCTGAAGAGGAGACGTTAGAACGATTTGAAAAGTTAGTACCGACTACGACCAAAACTTAGTACTGACCGATCTCAAGTTAATATGATAGAACAAATGAAAAGTGTATGATGATCAAGTTGACTGCTTCTGATAGAGAATCTTTAAAGGTACTGAAGACCCAAATGGGAAGGTATTGAAGAGACAAGTTGGAAAGTATCGGCTGACCTAATAAAAGGTAAAGTACTGAAGAGCATTCTAGAAGAATGATTCTCTAAGCTTCTCAAACATTTCTTGAAACCCACATCTGTTGATATTTGTTGATGATGAAAACAATTGCTACACTTCTCATTCAACATGAGTAACGCCAAATCCATTTACCAAGAAAAAGGAAAGTAGTTGAACTGAAGGTTGCTTGAAGATACTGATAGACCTAAACACTACTTCTACAAGATAACACTCACTTTAAAGCCTCTTCCAAATAATTGATCCCTATAAGTCAAAGGAAGAACGAAGATTAAAGAGGCGGTTGAAATGAATGGTGAAGTGATTGAAATTCACAAGTTGTTTGAGAAATTCAAACAGATGAGATGATGAAGATGAATAGCTAGGGAAAGTCCAAGAAGAATGGGAAGCTGAAGAGGAGAAAAACAAAATTGCTGAAGAAGAAGCAGCAAATGAAGCTCTCATTAAAAACTTTGATGATGTTAAAGCAAGAATTGAGGCAGAAAAATCATAGCTGAGAAGCTCTCAGTGCAAGAAAGAGAATTAGTTTACAATAGAAGAAACGAGCTAATATTACCTTCATGTATACAATTGATGCTCAAAGTAAGTTCCTTGCTCAACAACGATCACAAGTATAAAGGAATAAAACCTCCACCCAGAATCAATCAGAAATCAATGATAACCTACTTAAAAAATCATGTGGGGAAACTTCAAAACATTCAAATTTGAAAAGCGGAAGTTTGAAGACATACAAGCTTTGTATAAAAAAACATTTAGAGGTTAATTGAACTTTCAATTTCCACTGGGTCTGATAAGATGAAAGGTTTATCAAAACAGTTGAATAAGAAAAGGAAGTGGTTTATTAATTCTGAAGTGATCAAGGAAGGTAACCAAAGAGAAGTCAAGGATGAGGATAAGATGAAGAAAGTACTAGAAAAAGAAAGCATAGGTAGCTAGGAAGAAGATGAAGTAAGGAAAAAGAAGATACATTCAACACACTTATGAAGATAGATAAGTGACAAGAATTGATGATTGAGGTTATATTTAACTATAGCTCAGGTAGGAAGATCAAGGAAGTAGATTATGAGATATCTTGACAGAAAATTATCCAATCATTGACTGGAATGAAGAGTGTTTTGGAAACAAAAGCACAACCTGATGAGGCTAAATCTATTGAAGAGATCAATTTTGAATTGTGGTAACAAGAAGTAAGGACAGCAAGACAACTTTATGTTTTAACTTACATATTGTCATATATTTGAGTAGAGAAGATCTAAATGTGTTTATCAACTGGTAATGAATAAATACCAAGATGAGATGCCTGAAGGTTTTGAAAGAGTTCTTTGGGGAGATTTAATGGTTTTGTTCAATCCTTGATAACAAGATGAGGTTTTGGGGCTCACAGGTAAGAATGGGAAAATATATTCAGTTGGAAGTTGCACAATTCCTCAGGGGTACACACTTAATGGACAATGAGGGTATGTCATTCATAGTAACAGAGAAGATAGTATCCAGTAAAGAAGGGGAATTACTGGTGACAAAAATGTTAAATTTAGATTAGGTCAGAAGAGAAAAGTACAATGGCATTGGAATGGGATAGAAATTTTTAAAGAAGGAACTTGCTGATTAGATATCTGAAGAACACGACTGATGGAAGTGAGAAGGGATTGATGTGATGGCTAACCACCACAACAACATAATGGTTAATATCAATTCAACATGCTTAACTAGGCAAAGAACTTGGCCTTAGTCCACAAGCAATCGGCTTGGGGTAAAGTATCTTCCTTCAATATCCGTTGATGGTTTACAATTTACAAAAAATTGTAAGGTAATCAACCTCTCACTTGCTATCTTGGGTTAAAAGGGATGGCTAGGTCGAGAGCAAGAACAGTTCTTGGGTAAAGACTAATAATATCTGTTGATAGCTGATTAGTTGACTAAAGAACTATTTGGTTTATCTAATGCACCATGTTATTACAATGAAGCATTGGCTGACCGAAAACCTCAAACGGTATTTGGTAAGGACTTCTCTAAATCCATGTTGATGGTTGAAGGTTACCAAAAACTGTATGGTATTTAACTCACCATATTCTTAGAATAAAAGAGTTATCTATCCAGACGCAAACGGTACTGTGATAAAGGAAACATCAAATCCGTTAATGAGCTGGTTAGTTTGCCAACAAACTATAAAGCCAACTTAGTTGGATTTGTAGGTATCAAGATGTTGCTTTGTGGCCTTGAAAAGAATGTTGCTTGAATTGGTGAAAAGTCAAGGATGATGCCTATAAAAGGATAGGACTGTACAAAGTTTAGAAATCATGAAGAATGTATTGTAGGATACATCCTCTATGCAGTCAAAGGTAAGCTTATAAGAACATTCAACGCTATTAAAAGGACTGACGAAACATGAAGTTAAAATTTAGTTTAATGACAACTTCATTTAACGGGAGGCATTGTTAGGTTATGTTTATAAATTAGTACCGCAGTACAATAGTTAGTACTGACAGTATACTTAGTTACCCCGAACCTGTACAAAGTGTTTGTATGTTAGTTAGTTAAGTACCGTTTAGTAGTGAAAATAGTTAGTACGTAGAGATATTTAAAGATATTTGTGGATATTTGTCAGAAAGTCATGAAAGACTTTTCGGGTTTCCTTGAACTATAAAAGGGGGGGGATAATCAACTTGACAATGTTAGACATATATGAAATGACCAATATTACAAATCATTACAACATATCCATAGTAGGCAATCTTGTGACTATCACAGACATTTTCACAAAGTTTGTTTTCTGTTAAATCATTATTTTCTTAGTAGTGTGTTAAGAATTTGCATTTAACATATTGTATTCAAGTCATTGTTCTCTAATATAGTTATGGTTATTTATACTCGGTATCATCCTTTAATTAGGCTGCAAAGGATCCATTCACAAATAAGGAACCACAGCCTTTTTTTTCGTTGTCTTAATTGGTTTATCTTTTTTAGGTTTATTGTCAACGATGATAGGAGGTGGTGGATCTTTTTGAGTTTTCGGAGAATCATCGGACTTTCCACTCCTAGTGAATACGACATTCACTTGCTCAGTGTGAGCTTGAGGGGGAGGTTGTGGTTCAGTCCAATTGGTTTGTTCTGAAGAGATGTTTTGAGACTTCTCCCACTCATCTATTTTTCTTTCCATGTTTTTAAAGATAGTTTGGAATTTTTTTTCATTTTTCTTCATCTTTAAAATCATATCGTTAATATTGTTTTTAAAAAACATATTTGTAACTCTTTGTCTCCAAGAAATTTGTCATTAAATTTTTCAAAATCAGTTTTAGATTGAGGTTCTTGGTTGATAGGTTTAGACTTTTTGTTAGGTAAAACACCGGTGGTTTTACCATCGTCTCGATCAAAAAGTTTATCATGAACAGTTCTCACGCTACGGATATATCTTTTAATATCTTCGAGATCATTTTTCACATCATTGTTTAATTCTGTGAGCGATTTTTCGGAATCATCATGATAGGATTGATGAGAGTACGAATCATGAGAATTTTGGTTTTGATATTCTTCAGATTGGATGTAATTTACTTCATGACGTTCACACATCGAAGTGTCATCGTTCTTAGAAGCGTTTCCCTTTCTAAGCTCATTATATTTCTCACGCATATCTTGTAATTCTTTATTTAAGCTTATAATTTGAGAATCCACAACCTTCAATTTTTCCATAAATCGAGAATTATCAGTATTACTATCACTTCCATCGGCAAAAGCAACAGATTTTCGATGATGTTCGTTTTTAGATTTAATGGGCCAATAATGTTCGAAAAGGACTTTATCCTCGAGAAATTGAAAAGCTTGATTTGGACTTTTGTAGAGGAAGATTCCTCCAGCCGTTATGTCCAGGATTCTTTGAGTGGGTTCGTCTAGACCGTGATAGAATATTTGAATAATAGCTCCTTTGGTCAGACCGTGCCCATGACATTTTTGAAGCATGTTCTTAAGTCGTAACCAGGCTTCAGTTAGACTTTCACATACGTTTTGAGAGAAATTTTTGATTTCGAGTAAAAGACGGTGAAACAATGAAGGTAGAAAGAATCTGTTTATAAAAACTTTTCTCATTTGATCCCACAATGTTATAGACTCTTCATTGAGTTCGCTAAACCAGGTTTTAGCTTTATCGGATAGGGAATAGGGAAATATCATGAGCTTGACAGCTTCACTCTGAGTTTCACCATATTTAAACATGTCACAGATTGCGAGGAATTCACGGATGTGGTCATGCGGATCGACCCGCAGATAACCATCGAATTTATTTTCGCAAATCATTTTCATGTGGGTACTATTAATAACAAAGTTGTCATCAACATCGATTTAAACAATGGCAGAATTAGGAGTCGGTGCTACAGTCTTAGCACTTTCCCACATAGGCTGATCATCCGGATCGAGAATTATCTATTTAGGTTCAACATCCTCTGGATAGTTTTAATCTTATAAGTCTTTGTTTTCAAATTTTTATTTAATTTATATATTAGATTTACTAGTTGTTTTCCGAAAGATAGGGGATTTATACATACTTTAAGTATTTTGCAAAAAGACATTTTTATATATATAATTAAGGCTAATAGGATAATATTCAAAATAAAATAAATTATTTTCATATATTTTATATTTTTTTATATAGATTTTTATATATATTAGATATATTTTAGTTTAATTATATATAACGAATAAGGATAAATAAATAAGAGATTATATATATATATATATATATATATATATATATATATATATATATATATATATATATATATATATATTTGATAGGTACGACATACTTTAGGAAAAGTGCGTCGGCTTTTCTGGATTTTTTTTCTAAATATTATGATAAACTAGATAATTACAAATACACAAGGCATATAATCAGATAAAATATAATTCCAAATGATTATAGAACCTAAGACTAGCAGATTGGGGGGTTTTGGTTTTTGAAACAAAATTCTGTTTGTGAAAAATCTGCAGAAAGTGCGGCGTACTTGGTTAAAGTGCGGCGTACTTTCTGGGTTTACGGATAAACCTGGCGCTAAATAAGACGTGCGGATTATTTCCTGGAGAAAAAATGTTATTTTAGTTTCCGTTTGCCAGATACAGGTACTGCGGGTTTGGAAATTTTTTGATAAACAAAAATAGGTCCAGAAATAAGCAACAAAACTATAAACAACTTAAACAATCTCTCGGCAACGGCGCCAAAAATTTTGATGTGTGTTTTCCAAGCTTTTAAAAATTTTTATAATAACTAGAAATACTGAGGGGGGGGGTATTTTACTAAAACAGCACTCGGGAAGTATACCCGTTCGTGTTAGTATAGTTTAGGTAAGTATGGTCGTCCACCGGGAATGTGAAGTTTTCACTGTTGTTATTAAGGTGCTAAGTTAATAAGATTGTCACGGACCAAATTAACCAAATCTTGTCATTATATCGGATATTATAACGAAAGCAATTAAAGATGATTCAATTCAAATGATTAAGGTATGTTTGTTTAAGGCAATGATCACTTGAGATAATTGAAGTGTTTAGGATGTGTTTATAGTTTAGAAAATAGAGTTATACAAGTTATAAATCCTTTCGGCTTTAAACTATAAACCTAGTGATTAATATTGATTATAACAACAATTCCTTCGGCTTTTATAGTTATAATAACCAATATTATTAGGTGGTATGCAATAAAAATTAAGTTTATAGTGTATCCTTTCGGCCTTTACACTTAGAAAATAATGTTTAACCATTTCAATAAACACATATCCAAACGCTCCATATCACAGTTCCACAATTATGCCAAAACAAAACAATAAGATTACTATTAATAATCAAACAAGTAACAAAAATCTAATATTTATCCATAAATTCATACGATCATTATTCAGGGATAAACATGATTATACAAATTCCAAGGGCAAAATATGGTGATTTCAAATGAATTTCCCAAGAACACTTTATTATATTCAAAGGTAAACCCGGATATATGACACAATTCTGTCACAATCGCTTATAGATTCGAATTACACTTCATGCTACTTCCTTGGATGGATTATAATCAAGAAATTTATGGTGGAGAGTGGTGGTAGTAGATGGTGGTTTGAAGGCAGTGTTTGGTTCCTTGGTTTGTCAAGCCAAGTTCACCAAAAACACCCACTTGGAGTGTTCTAAACGAACTAAAGAAAGTGGTGTGAGGATGTGTGTATGATAGTGTGTGGAAGTTATGAGAAGGTAAAGGGCGACTTATGTTGCTGTTTTGGGGGCCAAAAAGTGCGGACGCACTTACAAATAAGTGCGGCGCACTTGAGGTGTAAATGCTGTCTTCATTAAATGCCTGACTTTTTAGTTCTGATGGAAACATGCGCCACACATTTGGCATTTACATCACTTGGTCTTTCGCGTGGTTGTAGACAACTGAATTCTCTTCGCGTGGCCGCTTGAATCAACTAAAACAGAGTTCGTATGACCGAGTTATGATCAAAACAGTAACAGGCTGGTTAGACAAAAAGTGCGCCGATTTTTGGGCAAGTACGGTGCACTTTTGGTATTTTCAGCAAGTGGCCTTTTCCAAAGTTGTATATAATTGAATTCTCTTTCCGTGGTCGCTTGAATCAACTCAATCCGAGTTCGTATGCTCCAGTTATGGCCAAAACAGTGGACAAGTGTCAGGGGATCTTTATCTTGAGTTTACTTCTTCGTTTAAGCTTCTTATCTTCGTGTATTCTTTTGTTTTCTTCCACGACACATACCTAGAACATATAATAGCAAAATGCTTCCAAACACTTCTTTACTTCTTAAGCTGTTTCACGATGAATTTAAGAAGCTGATAAGCCATTTCACTTTCATAACCAATTTGAAGCTTCTTTTCTAACATCATTGAAACTGTAAGTGGTGCAAGGGGATATTTCTTTTCTACCAACATGTAAATCTACGTATGTTGCATCCTCAAGGAATGTACTCCACATGAGTCATATAGCTTTGATGTGTTGTCGTGTAGGGTCAATTATTTGATTATCAAGTTTTACATTTATATTTAGCCGACAAACCTAAAACAACACTTTAACGAGCAGTGTACCCGGTCAAGATGGAGTTCGCGGTAAGTAGGGTGTCGAACACTAAGAGTGGAAATTTAATCCTATATTCTATCAGTATTTTAATTAGTCTATTTACTGGTTAAACCTATGCTATGTACGTTGTCTAATGAAATGGGGGATTCAGCCTGAGAGACTGGCACAGGTTTGGTGATGACAAATACCAATTCAATACACAATAAACACAAAAGATGAAGATTAGAAGATAGAAAAGCGGTACAAGCCAAATGATAGAAAACTGTATTAGCCATATTAAATCCGGTTCAATGCTGGTTTGTTTGTTTTAGTGCAATGATTTACTTATCTCGAAGCGGCATATCATTCTTAAGACTTAGGCGGGACATCATCCTAAGACCTAGACACAATTAATCCTGTCACAATTAATGCATCCGCATAAAGCATCCTTTAGTTTAATTATAATCTATCTTAGAGAATTAAAGCAGTGGTGATCCTGTTAAAACTCTAGCCCAACGGGACTTTACCCACTTATTGTTTGAAGGTGTTTTATATACTGGTAGTCCACTATTCCAATCTTTATCAGTTAATTAAGAGCATGATTGCTGAAACATAAACGGGTCACCTACCGGTCCAACTAAGCTCATAATCAAAAGACAAAGACAGAACGTTATTTGTGATCCTATTGGTCCAGTAATATAAGACACGATATGGAGAGCTATCCCGGTATCTAGATTACTTGGTCCGTAACACTAGACCCAGTTGAATGATAGGTCGCATATTCAAACACATAAACAAGTATGAGGTGATAAACATAATTAAACAATCAACGATAAATTAAGAAATCGATTTTAAAACAAACCAAACATTGAACTTTCATTAAGATGGCTAATACCCGAGGGTATTAGCCCACAACCATTGTAATTATACAAGCGTAATCAAACAATTGAAATCGAACGATTAAGAGAGTAAAAATTACACGATGTCTTCTATGGAGTCGTGATCAATGCTTGACCTTTATGGCTGATCTTCTCTTCTAAAATTCATCTCTGATGAGTATGGTATAAAGAATATGATATTGCACACTAAAAACTCGTTTTTGAGTCTTCTATTTATAGTTGCTGAAAAATACTCGATACGCCGTATCCAGATAGGTTGATATGGCGTATTGGGCTGGATTCCTTGGAGTGCGCGCTATGTTCGTAATAAATCTTTGATATCATTCCTAATTTACTTGATTTACTGTATCTTTGAATAGTTATCTTCATGGATACGGCGTATGTAGATAGCATGGATACGCCGTATTAGGAATTAGTCAAACGCGTTTTCTTGTGAAGTCTTGGCGCTGATACGCCGTATCTCTTTAGTTGGATACGACGTATTGGTGAATTTTCAAAAATCTTCAAATGTCTTTGTTTTAGCTCCAATTTATGCGCCTTTTAGCTTATCTTCACAAAACACTCCTGAATTACTGCATTTATCAACTTTAAAGCGATTAAGTACCAAATAATGCAATAATTATATAAAAGTGGGAAAAATAGATGTGATAAATGATATAATAAAGTGACGTTATTTGATGTCATCATTCATACTCGTGTCATATTGGATACCATTAAGCCCACTCATTTATAATTTATTATTTGCGTAAAGAAGCGTCCCAATTTATGTAAATAAAGAATTGATAAACTTATGGTTCGGTGATTTATAATTTATTTATTTAAATGAAGAGGCGTCCCAATCCTTTCAAATAAAGAGATTCTCATATCACTCAACTAATCTAGGGTGTCTGCAACCATTTAGAGGAGTATGCTCAATTGCTCGGTCATGATTAGTTTCGTATCATAAGCTTGGCAAGGATACACATCTCCACTGCTAAAGCTAAGGAAGAACAATTCAAAAGCTAAATTGGGTATTTATTAGTAGGCTAGGGTTTAATCATTCTTTTTAGGAGAAAGAGTGATATAAGGTATGGAGCTTCTGACTTTCACCAGAGGTTGTTGTCAAACAAGGCAGCTGAGACATGAATACATGGCCGTATCGACGGAATAGACATCCATGCTCGTACACATCCTCATTCGAGTATATCCTAAGGTTAGTTATCAGGAAATGGGAAGTAAAAATGTTGTGAAAATAAAATCTATCACAAAACAAATAGATTTGCCAACAAATATGGGTACAGGTTGCTTGTAACTCTCCCACTGTCCGTTTCCATGACAAAGACTCAAACATATAGACAGACGCTTTGATGACAGAAATGACAAAGACAACTAAAGTTGGGACTTCCCATATTCTGTCACTTCCATTACATCCCCTATTTACATACTTTTACATAAAGTGTTGGTGATATCGCCACTTTTTACAAAACTTTACATCGTTGATTTTTGTAACGTATCAACGAATAATCGATCCTTCTAAGTTGTTGGAAACACGAAAAGTGTTGTCGGTTCACTTCCCAAAAGGTAGTAACAAGTCTCCCCCCCCCCCCCCCCCCCCCCCCCCCTCCCCCCCCCCCCCCCCCCCCCCCCCCCCCCCATTCTTTGCCTCGTAGTTAGCACAGGATTAGATTAGTAATCTAGTCCGGCCAAGGGCCTATGGGGTGGACCCAACTCCTGCCCATGGATAACCGGCCATTTGGTGTATTTATACAAAACTCTCCTAGTCTTGGAGAGGGTTGGTTGTTCATTTTGTTATTCATTCATTTCCATACATTCCATAATATACATTCATCCATTCCATCCAAGTTTCTCTAACAATCCAACCCACATCTCACCTCTTGTTCTTGGTTGATTCATTAGATTACTAGTATTCTACAGTTGGGGATCAGATGCGATGGGCGACTAGTGGTGTTTGTGGTTTAGTTTTTTGTGTTGATTAGTGTTCAAACCTTTACAAAGATCAAATTTAGTGTTTAAAATTTTTTGGCTTTCAAAAACTTAATGTTTTATTTTTTTGTTCCTATAGGGTTAGTAATACTAGTTGTACAAGAATTTTTGCTAAAAATCTTTAAAAATCGTGTTTTTTTTAGTTTTGAAAAGTTGTGTTTCGTAATAGTTAGGTTCGAACTAGAGGAATCGAACAAGGGGATCGAACTAGTCAATCGAACAAGACATTCGAACTAGTGAATCGATCGAGATCATCGAACGAGCAGCTTCTAGTTTTGATCGAACGAACGACTTCAAGTTTGAATCGAACGAGCTACTTTAGTGTCGATCGAACGAGTGATTTCTAGTTTAGATCGAACGAGCGTTTTTTTACCAGTTAAGACCGAACTAGTCGTTCGAACGAGAGGACCGAACTAGCCGTTCGAACGAGACGATCGAACTAACCGTTCGAACGAGACGATCGAACTAGCCGTTCGAACGAGAGGACCGAACCAGTGAAAAATTAATTCAGTTTAAACTTAAAAACTCAATTTTAAATTATACGGTTATTTCTTTGACTTGTAAAATCCCGTGAAACAAACACTTGTCTTCCCGGTTTTGTCAAGAATTGTAAAATCCCGTGTAGTTTTAATTCAAGACTCAACAATCACGTATCAAACACAATTTCTTTCTACCACCGATCGATCAATTTGTAATCTTTTGATATCACAATGACGTCTCTTGCTGATAAATCACTTCTCTCTGGAGGAGACAACAAACCACCGATGCTTGAAAAACACTTGTATGATTCATGGAAAAGCAGAATGGAACTCTATATGATGAATAGACCACATGGAAGAATGATTCTAGCATCTGTTGAAAAAGGACCACTTGTTTGGCCTTCAATCAATGAGGACAGAGTAACAAGGCTAAAGGAATATGTTGAGCTATAAACATCATTCTCTAAGGCCTACCAACTGAAATCTATGCTCTTGTGAGTCAACATCGTGTGGCAAAAGATCTTTGGGAGAAGATTAAACTGTTGATGCAAGGAACATCATTAACCAAACAAGAACGTGAGTGCAAGCTGTATGATGAATTTGATAAGTTCACTTACAAGAAAGGAGAGACGTTACATGAGTACTACTTGAGGTTCACTCTGTTACTCAATGATATGAACATTTACAAGATGCCGTTGGAGCAGTTTCAAGTTGTTACTTCAATGATATGAACAGTTACAGATTTGCCGTGGTGTAGTTTCAACGTTGAACACCAAGTTTCTTAAACACTCTTCCTGATGAAGGGAGCAAATTGTCAATGATGTTTATAATATGGTTAAAGATTTGCACTGCTACCAACGTTGATCATCTTCAATTCTCATTCTACATCAACATGATAAGACATGCAATTGAAGTTCGTTTGATGCATGAACGCAACCCTGATCCTCTTGCTTTAGTTGCATCTCATCAGTTAACTCAGCCAACTTATCAATCTCATCTACATCCTCACCATCAGTCTCTATCTCATACAGATGTTCACCATTTCAGTACTTCTCAGTTTCTTACACCTTATCAACATCAACAATACTCAACACCTCTTTCAATTACTTATCCAACAAATGAGTATCAATCCACCGTTCACCACAACGTTTATTCTCAACAACCATCAATCCCACAATTGGAATATGCTCCCACAACCTATCAACAGCAACAACCTGAGTTTTCCCAACCAGACTCCAGTCTAGTTGTTCCAGTGTTCCAGAAGGGGGATGATCCAATTGACGCAATTAATCACATGATGTCATTAGATGCCTATGACTCTGATTGTGATGAACTCAATTCAGCCAAGATTGCTCTCATGGCCAATCTCTCAAGGAATGGCTCAGATGCACTCACTGAGGTACACAATCAAGATAATCTGAACTATGACTTATTCAATCAAAGTGAGCAGATCATGACGTCTTCTGAACAGTCTAATGATGTGAGTCAGTCAGAAACTGATATAACCAGTGATAGCAATATCATTCCTTATTCTCAGTATCTGAGTGAAACACAACAGGAAACTGTCTAGAATTCTAACTCTTCTGCTCACCAAGATGTCTTGATATTGTCTATGTTTGACCAAATTAAATCTACCAAGTGACGCATTGCTACTATGTCAATAAAAGCTTTGACTACCGAGCTGACAAATATAAAGAAGAGGTTAAAGAGTTGAAAAGAAAACAAAAATGTTGAAAACGTTTTTCTCAGGTTTTCAAATGAACAGTTTGCCGGAGAATTGCACAACTTAAGCAAAATCTTTTCGAACAAGGCAATAGAAAAAGGATTTCTTTAATGAAAACAGTTTTCTGAACTTAAAAAATAAATTGCAATCAGAAGGAAAAACAGAAATATATTGAAGTGAAATTGAGTTAGAAAAGAAAATTAAGCAACTTGACAACATCTTTTCAAAAGAGGTCAATCTTGCGCAAACTGTTTGTTGCTGACTAACTCCAAACGTGGTTATGATCTATTCTCAAAAAACAATCTATCGGTTTTGAAAAACTTTATGTTTGAAGAAAAGGATTTGTTGTTTCCTGATTCTGATGAATACATTAGAGACTAAGTGAATGAGACGTTCAAAAGTGCTTTTGATTAATAATATACTACAAGCATCCATTGTTTGTGAAGAATAAAATAAACACGAGACCCATTAATTATGATATTCTTAATAACGATTACTACAAACGATTTGTTCGACAAACTGATTTATATTCTGAACATGCCTATTGGAAAGAGACTTCGGTCCCACCTTTAGACCCATCTCATTCTTCCATAACCGTCATGAGTTGAGGTTCCAAAAGAACTTCCTACCAGTAAGGTTGGTGAATACTAGCTTGTATAAAGGATTAAGCGTCATCTTACTGGCTTTGATCAGGTTGTCAAAAGATAAGAAATGAACCACTGCCACAGCTATCACTGAGGGCACGTGGGGGTTTTTGAACATATAAAGGCGTCTGTTTTAGAGATGAAATCTTTCCGTTTATAAAAGAATTATAAAGATAATCTTCAATATTTCACACCATACTTGGTTTGCGAGCTTGCTGATGTCCAATAAGTATTTTATCAAATGGAACAGGCTGTCGTACAACATCGCTTGTGTACGTCCAAAACTTTCGTAAGTCTAAAATTGAATCAGTTTTGGAGTGAAAATGAACGTCTCTTGGAACAAGCTATTATAAGGGTATTGTATCAACTGTTATGAAATTTGTCTTGTGAATGCAAGTGGTGAAAACGGTTGACGATGAAGTCAAAAGTGTCTCGAATAGGACTGAGCTTATCAGAAAAAGGAATATTTTGTTGATCAGAAACTTACAATAAACTTGCAAGTGTTTTACAAATCTTGAAAAAACATTGGCTTCACTTTGGAAGCTGTGATTCTCAACTTAATCACGAATTTTTCAACAAGAAATACATTGTTTTAAAATCAAAATGCTTCGAGTTTTAATCAATTGTTAGAATTAAGTTGAATTGAAAGCTCAGTCCAAGCGAAAGAACTCTGTAATAGTTAAGTTGAAACAGGAGCAAATCAAGTAATTAAAAGGAAAATGGGGAGGTTAGTTCAGTCAAATGGACATGGATGAAATAGCAGAACTTAACATTGAATTGGAACATAGGTGACAAAACTTGTTACCTGATGAAAAACACTGAGCATTTGAAAAAGACTTATAAGCAACTTTATGACTCGATTAAGCCATACGTGTTCAATCAAAAGTAACAATGTGTCGCGTTAATCAACAAGTCAATATAAAGGTCTGCGGAGATTTCTGAATTTTAAATGCAACAAACTTCAGGAACAAGGTTTTGCGTCATTTGCAAGCTCCTTAAAACGAGTTATGGAACTTAAAGGAAAAGCGTTTTAGTTAACAAGGAGGACTGTGACCCACTTGTTGACCCAAAAAACATGGTTACGGAATAACATGGAACCAATAACACCCAAATTGTTGAACAAAGAATCGCTCAAATCTTGTTTATTAAGCATACACACGGAAGAAGCTTTGGTCCTTAGGGATATAGTCGAACATGTAAAAGTAAATTATCCTCAAGATCACTTTTTAGAGTCTGCTTTGTATACCAAAGTCATTCACGCTTTTTGCTGTACACATAAGTAGATCTGCCCTAGCAAACAACAATTGTCTGGTCCTCTATTAATTGAGGTCTTACCGTGGAAAAAGGAAAGCAAGTTAGGTTTGCTATCAATAACACCATCAGAAAACGCAAAACAGCCTAACTTCATAACATAGTTTTCTAAACAAGCGTAGATGTTGCATTCTACAGGAGGTAAGACATTCTACTAGTGCTAGGGATCACAAGCCTTCAGGCAATACAAAAGAAGATTGATAGGATTCTGCAACCACCAAGTAGTTATTTTCGAAGATAATGTAGAGCTCACCCTCAGGAATGTTAAAACTAGTTTGATAAAAAGAATGGTGCTGTTAATGTTTAGGATCTGCGGTTGTGCAAGAATCTCAAGAAACAAGATAATTCTGATTCTATCTGGTGTATAACAGTAATGATTGCATGGAAGTCTTTGATAACTTGTGTGTTTTTAATGCTTGTTGATGGTAGGTGGAAATCTTGTGCTAAAACCTAAAAAGAAATAAATCTAAGGAAAGGATAGTTGGAAACACAACAGGAAAGGTGTTCAATCAGTATAGGATTATTTGGAGACTACAGGTCGGACCTTCACTATTGTAGGAAATGCGTGCCTTTAACTAGGATTACAATACTATTGAAGTGCCTCTAGGAAACAGTAGATCTACGACTCTGAATCACCCAAACCTGTGGTTAAATTGGTATACTCACGGAAACCTAGGAAGAATAAAATTGCTGAGTCTGTTAGCAAAACTAAGGTCTTACAACCAATGTCTGCAAACAAAAAGGAACCCAGTAAATCCTGGGGATCCACAAATACCAATATTCCATCTACTTCCTTGAATGAATGCAGGTTGTCCAAATCGTACACTGGTATTTGGATTCCGGTTGCTCGAAGCACATGACGGGGAGATCGCCAAGACTTATCAGCTCACCAATTTCGTCAGTTAATTATTGGGGACAGTTTAAATTCAGAAGAACCGACAAGTTGCAAAGATAATGGGTTTGGGAGCTATCAGTTTGGGCGAGGAGAATGTTACTATCTCAAGGGTTTATTACGTGAAGGACTTGGGCCCCATAATCTATTTTCTGTGGGACAATCTGTGATTCAAATCGTGAAGTGGCTTTTCGTCAACACACGTGCTTATTCTCAATATAGAATGTTGTTGAACTTACTGAGGGATCTCGATGGGGATAACCTTTATACTCTCTCTATAGGGAATATGATGGCATCCTATCCTATTTGTCTATTGTCTAAGGCGTCTAAACCAAGTCATTGGTTATGGCATCGTTCGTCCTTTCTATTTGAACTTTGGTTTTCTATCACTCATTTGGCCAAGGACATGGACCTTAGTACGAGGTCTCCCAATGCTCAAGTTTGAAAAGGATCATTTAATGTTCCCGCCATGTGCATTAAGGCAAAACGTTCTAAGAAAACCCACAAACCCAAAATCTGAAGGACACCAATCAAGAAAAACTCTACCTCTGGACATATGGATTAATGTGGGGGCCAGATGTTTGTCGAGGCTATGAGTGGTCGGTGGAAAGAAGTAAATCCCTCGTAATTGTAGAGACTACTCTCGATTTACTTGGGTAAAATGCTTGCGATCAAAAGATGAATCTAAGAGGGGGATGTTTATAAAACAAAGTTCAAAACAAAGTTCAGTAAGTTCAAGTATGCTCGAATGTTTATAAAACATAAAAGTATGAGCATAGAAATTTAATAAAAACACATCATGCTTTCCACCCCCAAACAGTTAAAATATGCAAAAAGAGGGCGATGTGAGAAAATCACCAAAAATGGAGATACCAGATGAAAGTAAACGAAGGGAGAACGAGTGGCGAATGAAAAACTCTCAACCGAGGCAGACTATTAATTAATAATAAGATATTATTAATATTCAATTATGTAAAATATGCAATTCATTGAAATTACGTTATATGCATGTTAATTCGTACATTAGGAATCCATGAGACTACACTTCGCTTTTTATTTCCATTAGTTATCCATTTTCTGAAGCTCTAGTTTTTATTATCAACTTCTTGAAGATGATCCAAGTACAACTTAAGGAAACTGTCCGACGCATCAGAACAGATAATGGAACTAAGTTTGTTAATCAGACATTGCGTGAATATTATGAGACGGTTGGCATCTCTCATGAAACATCAGTTGCACGCTCTCCACAGCAAAACGGCGTTGTTGAAAGACGAAATCATACGCTAATTGAAGCTGCACGCACTATGTTTATTTATGCAAAACTCCTTTATTATCTATGGGCCGAAAAGCGGGTTTGCCACAAAGCCTGTTATGTTACACCCAAATCGTTTCCATAATACGTCAACGTCACGGTAAAACCCTTATAGCTTTTTCATGGGACAAACCTCCCGATCTATCTTATTACATGTGTTTGGCTGCACTTTGTTACCCAACGAATGATAGTGAGAATATTGGCATAGTTACAACCAAGGCTGTTATTGTATTTTACATGGATATGCTCCCACAAAAAAAGCTTTCCGGATTTACAAAACCCCCCCCCCCCCCCCCCCCCCCCCCCCCCCCCCCCCCCCCCCCCCCCCCCCCCCCCCCCCCCCCACCCCCCCCCCCCCCCCCCCCCCCCACCCCCCCCCCCCCCCCCCCCCCCCCCCCCCCCCCCCCCCCTGACGTACAGACGAATTATTGAAACCATTCTCGTTTGATTTTGATGAGCTGACCGGCGATGGCTTCTGAACACAGCAGTTCAGGACACGCACTTCATGAAATGACTCCTGTAACAATCAGTTCAGGACTCGTGACAAACCCTCCTTCTTCAACACCATTTGTACCACCTACGAGATCTGACTAGGATTTGTTGTTTCAACCAATGTTTGATGAGTCGCCTAATGTTGATGTACATGCACCAGAAGTCATTGCTCCGATCCCAGACGCAGTTGCACGGAACAGCTGGTATAACTGGTTCACCTTCTCAATACTACAGTTTGATCAAGATGCACCACACCAAGTAACTTTCCTACACCACAAAGAAAACTCAAACTCCCATTCTTCTCTCATGATGGTGAAGAAGATAATATGTGATGTGAGTTGCCTCAACCTGGGTATGATCCGTATTCGGATTCTAATTCCTGAAGTTTACTTCTGATCAATCTGCTCATCAGTCATTATTCATAAAATTGTTGCCTCACGATCACCATGTTTCTGAACACAACAGCAAAGGGACGAAGGTTCACCCACCTTGATAATTTAATCGGTGCTCTTGACAGACCAGTTTCCACAGACCTCCAACTTCATTGAACAAGATTTTTGTTACTATGATGCCTTACTAACTCAGTTGAACCCAAAGAAGAAAAAGAACTACAATGAAGCATTAAACCTCAAGCATGTTGGTATTGAAGCTATGCAAGAGGATACTACATGAATTTGAATCTGTTGGAAGGTTTTGGGAACTTCGCCTGTCCCTCCTCCTGACAAAGCATTTGTCATCTCTCTTAGTGGATCATTAGGTTAAACTTGTGAGTTAGGAGGGTATTCTGAAAAAATAAGGCTTGGTTGTTAGCTCCGTGGTTTCGTCAAGAAGAGGGTGCTATTGTTTTTGAAGAGTCATTCGCTCCGGTTGCAATTTTAGGGCTTTTCGGAATTTTTCTAGCATTTTGCTGCTCACATTACATGGTCATTACCAAATGGATGTGAAGGACTGTTGTTTCTGAATGAGAGTAATCTGCTGAGAAGAAGTTTATGTTAGCAGCCGGCGGATTTGTGGATTCAGACAACCATATCACACGTATACAGGCTTAGAAAGCTCTTTATGGGTTGACAACAAGCTCAAGTGCGGGGTATTATGACATGCTGTCTTCGTTCCTGATATCCAATGACTTCTCCAAAAGGCTCTGTGGATCCTACATCTGTTTCTTCCGTAGGAGAAGGCAACGATTAATTTCTGGTACAAATCTATGTCGTTGATATTTTCTTGTGCCTCTACCACCATGAACTGTGTGATCTATTTGATAAAAAACTGTGTTCAAAATTCAAGCTGTCGATGATGGGAAAAATCTCATTTTTCTTTGGACTATCAGATTTCTCAAAGTCCCAAGAGGGCTTCTTCATAAACCAGTCTAAATATGCTCTTGAATCACTTAAAAAATATGGCTATGAATCTTGTGACCCAGTGGATACTCCCATGGTGGAGAAATCCAAATTGGATGAGGATAAAGGAGGGACAGCTGTAGATCCATCACACTATCGTGGTATGATTGGCACCCTACTTTATCTTACAGCCAGTAGACCTGACCTACAATTTGCTATATGCTGTTGCCCACGGTATCAGGGCATTCGGCCTACCGAATAAGCACCTAATAATGCAGTTTAATAAAGGATCTTTCGGTATTCTAAAAGGAACGTTCATCGGGGGTTCGTTGGTTATCGAAGGATTCTTCACTTTTGCACTAACAGCATTTGCAGATGCGGATCATGCTGGTTGCCAAGATACACGTCGTAGTACATCTGGCAGTGTATAACTTTTGGGTGATAGACTTGTAAGCTGGTCGTCTAAAAGGCAGAAAAGCGCTGCGATATCCAGTACGGAAGCTGAATATATTGCTGTGTCTGGTCTTTTGTGCTCAGTCCTTTTGGCATGAGATCACAAATCTTAACGACTATGGCTTTGGATTCAATTAAATTCCAATGTACTGTGATAAACATAATGCGCTATTGCCCTATGCTGTTACAACAATGTTCAACATTCCAGATCAAAGCATATAGACATCCGGTTTCATTTCATCAAGGAGCATGTTGAGGAATGAGGTGAATCGAAACTTTTATTTTGTCATTACGGAAAATATCAACTGTCACCTCAACTCCGGGCGGGCGGGACATCTTCTCTTAAAGCTTCTTGGCCGAGATAGAATTGAGTTTCTTATCAAACACAGCTGGGAATGCGGGTTTTACGCCGGATACTCTGAAACAATTGGCAGATGAAGTTGAGGAATAGTGGTGGTACCTATTCAAAATATCCTGTATCATACGTATATACTTAAAATCAGAAAAACACAAAAAGATTTTCATTTTTATTTTTTATAAAATCAGAAAAACCAAAAAGATTTTTCCTTTTATATTAATCTTGTCAAAAACAATATACAAAATTAAAAAATGAAAAAAATTCAAAAAAAAGAAGGTTTCACAATGGGCATGTCCTTCTGACAAATCGAATAACATTACTTGCCTTAGACTCTGTCATTTTATCACAATGACTACATGTATTAATGTCAAATGAAGTTCGAGCAGAAGTTACATATGTTTTCAAAAAAATGCCAAATGGCTTGCTATTATTTCAGATAGCAACCCGGTCATCATCTTAATGGACAAGTATTTCAAAAGAAAGCTTGGCATTCAACGGGAATTTATTCTCGGGCTTGGTCTACTTATGGACCATGCAAAGGCTTGTGATCTACTTTGCATCACAAACCGTGCTTTCCTATATCCATAAGTAGTACGGTTTCAGTGCATCTATGCTGATTAAATAAGAGAAATCTTATTTATCTGGTATTTGTTGTGTTGTCACATACAAATTCATTCAGCATATGAAAATAATTTTCAAATAATTTGACTTCTCAAAACAATGTCTAAGCTCTTGAAAATAGAAAACGGTCATTGTTTGAGGGGAGGAATGTCAAATTTCTTCGTCATGATCAAATGAGCTTTAAAAAGGGAAAAAGAATTTAAACGATTATTTGTGCCTTATGTGTTACTTGTTTATGCCTTTAGGAATATAGGTATGAGAGATAAAACATTTAGGACTATGTGTGCTAGTTGTTTACTTGAATATATCTTATAAATCTTAATGTGCAAAATTAATAAGTTGTGTAAAACATGAGGGGCCAAATATGCACTAAGATGAAAATCAATTTCACACCATCAAACCTCTCCCGTCCTGTCTCACTGTTCACTATCTCCCTAAACACTCAAACACACACTCAAAAACACACACGCACACTCTCCTCTCGACTCACAACAATCAAGATCGCACACTCCATTTCAAATCGAAGGTATAACTTCAATCTCGATATTCATCCCCTAATCAACTCAAATCCCTAAAAGAATTGTGGGTTTTCGTCATTATTGATCATAACAGCCCTAATTACAAAATTAGGGTTCGTCAAATCAAACAATGGTGAAAACGTGTAATTATTAGAGGGCTTTTGTAGTTTTAGGAATAATATATGTATAGGTTAACATAACTTGATCATTTGTGGTGTTTTAAATGTGTTCTTGCTAGTTTTGTGTTCGAAAATATTGTGTAAAATGCGAAATAATGAAACAACATGATATGTTTTATATGAAAGTGTTATGCTAGTTAAGAGTTTAAAGAATCGGAAATTGCCATAATGTTAGACATCGATCAAAAAAAAAAGTAATAAAAAACTTACGAATCGGAACGATGTGATTGGCTGTGTTGATTTAGAAACGAGTTGTTGTTTTAAATGATCGATAACGATGTGAGGATTCGAAGGTGTTGATTCGAACTAGTATCTGTTGTGTGTATGATTGGTCGAGTGGCATATTTGTGTTGACTCGAACGAGTGTTGATCGGATATCTGAGTGTTGGATCGAATAATGTTGTTGTTGTGTGTTGATCGAACGAGTGGCTATTTGTGTTGATCGAACGAGTGTTGATCGAACGAGTGTTGAGTTCGCCACAACCAACCATCAACATATTGACCCCCCCCCCCCCCCCCCCCCCCTTTCTAGTACGAGTGTGATCGAACGAGCTGTGTGATCGAACGTGTATTTTTATGTAATGATCGGATATGAGTTGTTCTCTTTAGACTTGATCGATAAGTGTGAACCATGTATGGATTCGAACGATCGTGTTTCCTTGATAAGGATCATACGGCGATTCTTGTTTACAAGGGATCGAACGAGTGTTCTTTAGACTAGATCGAACGAGTGGTGCTTAGACATGATCAAACGAGTGATTTTTTTAAGGGGATCGAACGAGCGGTGCTTAGACATGATCGAACGAGTGATTTTAAAAAAACGATTCGAACGAGGACCATCATGACTGATCGAACGAGTGTTCTTACAATAAGGACCTCGAACAAGCACATTTTCTATGGATCTCCCCGAACGAGTGTTACTCTTTACCGAACGTGTAGAGTTATCCAACACTTGACCAATTTCTTGACTTAAACACACTTTAAGATCAAATTTTTTTCTTAATAAGATTAAAAATTCACAAATCTCTTAGGTTTTAAAATCAGGACTGTAAAAAGCTTGACAAAAACAAGGTTAACTATATTCGACTTAATTGTTAGGATAGATGCCTTTGTCTTACACGCTAAGTGTCTATCTAAGTAGATTGATCTTCAAATAGTGCTATAAAGTCATAATAGCTTTCTCATGGGAATGCTTATGATTGTGTTTTTATTATAAACTGCACTCACCTTTCTTAAACAGCTCATGGCACTCTCAATAGCGGTTCAGATCTTGCTTTGGATGACGCATTGGTGGATCCTGTGACGACTCAAGAATGGAAATGCAATCTTTCGCTTGGTTCGGATATCTCATCCAAGGAAGCAACCCCTTCAAGTGCGTCTATGATGTGCTAAAGCTCCATTCCGTTTCAAAAGGAAATTTCCAAGTTATGCTGTTGCTCTAGAAATCCTATATGCAGGATGCTGGGCTTCTGTTATGTTCACAATCGTCGGTCCGATTCAAGATGATAAAAAGTAAGCACATATAGAGGTCTTGAGCATTTCAGGGACATTCTTCAAATTTGCCATAAAGTCGCGTATTAAGAAGTTTGTAGACCTCCCTTGAGACGGAGATCGTCATCTTTCTAGCTAGCCTTGGACATCGGAATATAAGGATGCTCACTGACGTGAATGTCAATAACCTTCATCAACCATGGAGATAATTTGCTGCTCTCTGCTGTAATCTAACAAACTGTCTCTGCGGAAACTCATCATATGACAGTCTCGTCTCTCTCATGCTTCCAATCTTGTGGGGTAAATGTAACAACAAGAAGATACGTTGATTAAGCATATCTTCTTGTGGGAGGACTTCATTTTTCAAGATTGAGAACAAAAAAAGTCTTATGAAGAAGGGCAGTGCGATGTACTATACTCGGTTCCACCAAGTTAGTCGATCAACTATGTGATGGAAAAAAGATCTTCAATTCCGAGAAGAAAAAGAAAACAAGGTCAATTGGCACTATGCCAGAAGATGACCAATGTTTACTACAATTAATGTTATATCAAGGAATGAAGCCACTCAGTTGTACGGGGCTATCTTGCCAGTGGCATTAACCAATGAGGACATCCGCAACTCTAAATCCTACAAGGAGTATTATGCTATGGCTTCAGGAACAATTCCTCCTAAGGACAAAAGGAAGCAGAAGACGGCTAATACAGATGATCCCTAAATAAAGCCTCCACTGCCACCAAGAAAAAGAAGTCGGGAAACAGGAAAACAAAAGACTTCAGAGCTGGGAGAATATCTCTGAGGCAGACTGCAGTGGACCTGAGCAACTCAAAATAGTCATCAAAAGAAGCCGTCTAGAAACTCATAGCTCTCATGCTAGTGGTTCTGGAGCAGATGAAGGAACTGGTTGTTAAACAGGTTCCGATGTCTTGATTATGACTTGAGGATGATATTATCTTGGAATCAGCGACGATGATCAAGATGATGAGCAAGATCAAGATGACGACGATGCAGAGAAACATGACGTTAATGAGACTACTCAGGAAGAAGAAGATGATGATGACCATGACAATGATGAGAATGATCAAGAAGATGATGATGCACATGACGATGATAAGAAAGCTGATGATGATGATGATGAAGAATTGACTGAATCAGATAATGATGGTGATGATTTTGTACATCCAAAGCTCACGACCCATGATGATGAAATAATACATGAAGAGGATACTGAAGAAGATGATTCTAGTATTTCATCATCAGATGAGGAACGTAGTAGTGACAATGATGTTGAAGGAGCAGATGTTGCAGGCGCAAAGTCGGATAAAGATGCTAAAGATGAACAGGATCAAGGAAATGAGGCAGTCAAAGATACCAATACCGATCTTGATGGAAGAGATAAAGTAATGACAGATGTTGAAGACACTCATGTGACCCTAACTCCGGTTAATCCTGATGGTCAACAACAGAGTTCGTCTGTATCTTCTGGATTCGTCTCCAACATGCTGAATCCAAACCAAGATACTGGTGTTGATGATATTTTTCAACATACTGAAGCCACTTCTCTCATTGATACTTCTGTTACAGCCATCATGGAGCCATCCTTCACTGCACAAATCAATCGCCCTCCAACACCACATCCTATCGTCATTCAAACACAACAACCACCAATTATGACACCGGCAACTTCTACAAGCTCCTTGCTAGAAAATCTTCCAAACTTTGCCTCGTTATTTGGCTTTGATCATAGACTGAAAGCATTAGAAGACAATTTCTCAGAATTCAGGCAAACCAATCAATATGCTGAGAGATCTCCTCCTTTCCTGGCACTGTTTGAGCAACTATCTAGCAAATAAGATGCAGGATTTAGCATGACGTGCAGTCCAATTGAAATATGACAGAATTTGAGAGAGTCTACTTCTGCAAAATCAACAATTCTTGACTCAATTGATGGCGGATTGGAGTAATTCATCAAGAAACAATGTCAAAAAGTAAGTCTCCAAAATAATTCCAAAAGTCGGAGAAGTTGTAATGATTCAACTGGAGTCTGAGTTTCTGGTTGAGATCATCAAAGGAAGACCACACCCATCAAACATCTCATGCTGTAGTGCAAATATAATCAGAAATTAGAAGAGCTGAAAAAGATCTTAATTGACAAGATGGAAGCCAACAACTCTATCAACAGGTCAGATATTCAGAGACAGCTATACAAGGCATTAGTTGAGGCATATGAAGCCGACCAAATCTTGTTAGATACATATGGCGATACTGTCACAATTAAAAGACCTAGAGATGGGGCAGATGAATGATGCATAAGAAAGAACTGAACCTCGCTTGAAACAGACCGGGGTCTCCAAACGAAGAAGGTCAAGGAAAGGAACCGCTTCTATCAGTGCTCCAAGTGACACGACGACCAAGAATTGCAGGAGGACACCAGTTACAGGAACTAGGACCTTCACCCGAAATCTGCTAGCCAATCGATCCCGTAGGGGGGATGCTATTGCAATCTATAGATGTCTTTAAAGGACATGCAGATCAGGAGTTCGAAACAGGTGTCCAAGATGAACAAGCCAGAGAAGAGGATTAGCATCCTTCAGACTGGTTTCACAAACCTTCGAGACTTACCTTCTCCATGATCATGCATGGGAAAAATCGTTCTGTCGTTCATGATCTGTCCAACCTAGGCTTAGCATTCTGTCACAACTGGGACCCTCCGAGAGTCGTTTGATGAATAAACGTATTCTAATTTGACTTCTCCGCTTTTGTGCTTTTTAACCGGCTAAGTTCAAACTCTAACACCTGAATGGCTAGTTGGTCCAACATTTGAGCTTGTATGAAAGGCACTTGCTAAGATGTTGACTGAATTGGAATGCTTTTTGTGAGTAACGTCTACAAAGCCACAACCGAGAAATTTGTGACTTGGATCAACCTGAGGTCGTCTAATATCCGCATGATCTTGCGACAGGCCCACTACCGTTAGTTCCAAATTCTCCAAGGTCGTCGTGTTATACATTTCATAACTTCATAAATAACGACCTGTAATATCTACGTGGGGTGGTGCGTCAAGCCGAAAAGTACTCTATTCCCGTTACGAAGACTAAGGCAGCCGATTATGGACACATCAAATGGATGAAGACTTAGTTCTAAATCAATGTGGAGTCAATTAGATCGTCAAATACGTACAAATTCGCCCTCTGGGGTAGCCACATTGGGGAAAGATCGACGCTGTTCTATGCATTTGAAACCTTAAGGGACTATCAGCTCTGGGGATGTCTATTCAAAAAGACGGATTAATTGCGGTCACGAACGGTTGAAATTGTCGTAGTGGCTGATTTAAGCATTTATTGACTGGATTACAGTACGGAAAGGGGAAGATGATCTTCTTACATAGTTTATAAAGAAGGAGACTTTTTCACAGACTAAGGATCAAGTCATTGAAGATATGCTGCTTCTTATTGTGCAAGGAAAAGTGATCTATCTAAGCGTTTTGAAGAATGTATTCGCATTCATTGTTCTCCTTACGATTGTTTAAAACTGAAGAAGTTGTCATCCAGCGACGTGTGGAAAATTCTTCAAACTAGGGTGTTGTAAGTTGAAAGTTTTCAGAAGAAACCTTAATCCACCAAGCCGTACTAGTTAAGATCAAATTGAGAAGACCCGTCGTTATTACTTCCATATTCTGATCAAGAGGATTACATTCTACGAGAATAAAGATAAGAAGAACGATTGATGCGCATTGACGAACTCCACATGTTAGCGATGTTAATTTTAGTGACGTCTCGGACTGGTTCTTAATGATCGCCTTAAGGGGATAAGAATGGGTATCTGCAGATACATTTTGGAGCCTTCGTGACAAGGCAACCGGGATGAGCCACATGATATGTGCGCGGATTGGACAAGAGGATAAAGACAGGGCGGAGGATAATGAGGAGTTTGGAGGAGATTTGTCGGTGGTCGACTTACGGGGCTGACCTACGGCTCTACCACAGGACAATATGATTTATCATTATGTTGTTCTCAACATAAAAAGGTCTATCCTCGTAAATATCACTTAATCTTGTGAATATGTACATTATTAGTGTAGACTTATTGGTGAATTCAGTAAGGTGTGCTCGAGTACAAACTTTTTCAAGAAATTTCTAAGTAAATTCAAAATTTTCAAATTAATTTAACAGAGCCTCATTTATAATCCCTCATAATTTGAGGGGGAAGCAATAACATGTTTTCACTCTGCGATATGTCTAATTTTGTCACCCCCCCGAACGGTTAAATCAATTTATTCCAAAATTTTCAGGGATTTACATTTTGGATAAGGGGAGAAATGTGATTAAACCCGGACTTATAAATATTGACCGATGAGTGATTTTAGTGATCAAATAAAATAGACATCAATGCATTCCATACCTAGATGTACTACAATGATGCAGTGCACATGTTAAGGGGAGCTTTTAGTGATGATGAAACTACTCAAAGTGTAATTGTTTTGATTTTTATATCAAACATTTGATTGAAATTTTTCAAAGTTTTTGGAAGGATTGTGATGAAAATACCAAAGACTGACCATGTTATTAATTCTTGAAGTTATAAGGCGGTTAGCTTAGGTTTTCAGATCCCATGATCCAGCCAGAAACCGGAGGGATCTACCCAGGGATAATCCAATAGTTAGTGTAGAGTCCTTAGGGTATGATAAAAGGAGAAAAAGATGAGAAAAGGGAATAATGCGGACCGGTGAGGGAGCTAACACTTGGGAACTAAACCCACAAGGTGATAGTCATGGAAGTCTCGGTATGCTTTTGAAGGGGTTGTGGAATGAAAAAGAAATGTAAGGAAAAAGGGTGAAAATAAAGAAGCCCTCCATACACTTAGGAAGAAAAACCGTGGTCATATACATTTGCTGTCAGAATAACTTAGTGTTGTTCTGACATTGAGACAGTCATGGACCCAGTGCGCTATGCACAACCTCTCCAGCTACTCAAAGTCGAAAGACTTTGTTTCAAAACTCACGGAGATACATCTCATTTCTATTGACTTTCTTTTTCACTACGAGTTAGGTTGATATTGAAAAGGGTGGCACTCAACTCCAGCCTCCCGATCACTAAATCAAAGTCATATTGAGTCTGAGCCAAATGAGATCAATCCATAAATCTCATTAGACACTTGCCAATTTCTTCTTGCAATGTCTACACAATCTGTGAATTACAAGATACATATAAAGAGTCCTTCGCATTTATCCTTGAGATTTTGCAAAGGACATCAGAGTGATTTTCACAATGAGATGGAAATTCCTGTGAGTCAATATCTAACAAGCTCCATGGTAGGTTACTTGTGCGATTCTTTATCAAACTTGTGACAACTGGAAAGAACACGATCGTGCGACTTCTATAAAGAATCAAACTTTTGTTCCATGGAAATGGATCACGGTTGTTAATGAATTTTGAAATGATAAACATCTCGGTGTGTCACGAAAAACCACAATTTTGTAAGTGATACACGATTGATTTTTCAAATCAATTTTCTATATTCAATCGGTGAGATAGTAACTCATTGGTTCACTCTTATCGTGCTGTCTGCTTTGAGACGTTCCGATAATGAGAACATGATGAGTACGATGAATCTAATACTTATGTGTTAGATTAAATCAAAAAGATTCCAATACTTCAGCTGGGAAAATCCTGTCAGAAAGTTTCTTCTCAAATTGAATTAATCTGATCAAGGTCATCCTCACGGATTCGAAGGTTACTCCAACCGAACCTGGACGAATGACAAAGCCATATTCGTCCCCCTGCTTTATTGCTAACTGTTTTATACAGGCTATGAAAAAATGGTGGTGGAGGTCCCTGATTCCAGCTGGCTCACAAGATCCATAACCACATGCTCATACCCGACCGACAAACATAAAGTCATCATGAAAGCTCAAGTGAGTAATGTTTCAGACTTTCGCTACATGATTACCACACATTTTTATAGGAGTGGTCAAAGTGTTAAAGTTAAAGAAATTCAAGAAAGATGCACCATTAAAAGCTTTTCAAGAATGGTCATGAGAATGTCGTTCCAGAAAGTCGCAATCGTCCACAGATGGCAATAATTTCATTAAGGATGGCGTAGAGATTGTGCTTGGTTGATTGATTTCAAGAGGCTCAATGGAATCCACCCTATGTCAAATACAAGTTCAAGGAACAAGCTCAATCCAAGAAGTCAATGATCACTACAACATATTCACAAGAGAAAGACAAGTAAGAGTACGAGCTAAAGATAAGGATTATAGCATAGTATGCTAGGTTTAAAGTTTGTGTAAATTGGAGTGACCTCCCTTAGGGGGAGATTGTTGGAAACACGAAAAGTGTCGGTCACTTCCAAAGTTTGTACAAGTCTTAGCTTCTGTTGTTAGCACAAGGGATTAGATTGTATTCTTAGTCCGGCCCAAGGCCCATGGGTGGCCCAAACTCAAGCCAACTGGGCGGCACTGGTAAGTATTTATACACCCTCTCCTAGTCTTGGAGAGGGTTGGTTTGTTCAGTTTGTTATTCAATTCATTTCAATACCATTCCATTTAATATTACATTCATCCATTCCATATAAGTTTCTCTAACAATTCCAACCCACATCTAACCTCTTGTTCTTCGGTGGTTCATTAATTACTAGAATTCTACTTTAAGTGTGATTCTTCGGTATAAATTCTTTTTGAAACGACTATTTTTCTTCCTTCTCTTTTTTTTCTTTTTCTCTTTTTTTTCCATAATACATAATAAACCTCAGTTTGATTTCACCGTCTTCACTTTCATAATTCATCCGGATAATCTTTCCTTATGGTACTTCTTCATCAGACATAATTCATAATTGCGAAAGTAGCGAAACTTACGAGCTACATAATTTTCACATTGCATTGTGCAATTTCCCGACCATTACAGAGATAGAAAAATTTCATTTTGACACAATAAATACAAAACTTTACACGAAAGCAACTGGCAACATAGAGAAATAGGCTTAATCTACACGGTAGGCTAAGGTGCAAAGGTGTAACGAAACATATAATATGGTGTACAAAAAGAAAGGAATGGCTCAACAGGTTGTTCTAGGGGATTTTACTCTAAAAATGAGAGTAATCAAGGGTTACACGGGAGTTAACTAACCAGTGAAGTTAGTTATTTTTACGACATGTAGGCTATTTGGTTAAATCCTAGAAATTTATCAGTTGAACATGTTCTTCCATCTAAATCCATAGTACTAATCATGTCAGTCTCGAGTGATATACCAGGCCAAGTTCTAAAGTCCACTACATCACCAAGACACTCATAAATTTGTGGAATTTAGTAGACAGTTAGAAACGGAATAGGCTTAATTCTCACAATATGTATCAAGGGTTATAGTGCGCTAGGTAATGTAACTAGTGATTTTTACAAAAGTCATGCTAAATTTTTTTTAATTTTTGACCATTTTTAAGCACTTTGCATGTTATTTTGTAAAAAAGAAGACAAGTACGTTCTAATTCTCCATCCCTCCACTTAAATTATACAACGTCCTCGTTGTATAGATAAAACAATTAAATAATAAGGGAAAATAGAATTAGAACGGAAAACTCCCTGATGTTTTGCTCGTGATAATTCTCCATGATGAGTTCTTGAGCAAAAAGTGTGTTGACTAGGGCTTTAGAATGCCCGGATGAGTCCAACACAAGTCTTTTTCAGCATATACCATATCATAGTTTCAGCAAAGTCCTGTGAAAAGGTTAGAAGACAAGTGCAAATTCTATCTCGCTAAAATGGTACAAGAAAACAATTAAACACACAAATGTACATGGGTCAATACGCCGTATCCCAAACCCTAGGATACGCCATATTGTTCCTGTAAAAACAATTAAATTACTAGAAATTAAATAATTAAGTTTTAAAACTGATAACGTCCAGACATACATACGCTGTATCCAATGGGTTCGATACGCCGTATGTAATGTCTGGGAAGACAGACTCGTGCAGAAAATTAAAATTCAAATAATTAAATGTGACAAACAATTAAAATGACCGGGTTGTCTCCCGGGAAGCACTTTTGTTTTAGCTGGTTGATTCGTAAGAATCTAACACACGTAAAAATATAATATATAATACGATGGAAAATTACCAATTTACCCTTGAGGACAAAGGTAAAAAGGAAATTCTTCAAAATATATATAATATAATACGTATATTAACCGGTAAGTGATTACCGGGTCGTATCCCAAAGAAATGTGAATTGATACCCTCGATTTAGTTTGGACAATGTTATGAATGATTTTCAACTTTTTGATTGATTTTCTATGACTAAAAATAATTAAAACAATTAAATGCAAGTAAAATAACTAAACTCGCTGACGAAAAACGGAAATGACAAAATAAACCCTAATTAGCACCTTAACCTAGAATTTGAATTAATAATCTAATTTTATGAGTAAAAATAAAGGGATTTGCAAAATTTTGAAAACTTAACGATAAAATTTGAAAGAAAACACAAAAACGAATAACGGGAATCGAAACCGAGCCCTAAAAGCTAAATTGCTCAAAAATAAACCTACGAGAGTTAAACTAATTTTCCTACGTTCTAAATGATAAAAGAAAATTTTCTAAAAAAGATTTTTATTTTTTTGATTATTTTTCTATTTTTTATGATTTTTTAAATTTTTAATGAAATTAAATGTTAAAAAATACTAAACGAACTATAAAAATTCTAGAAAAATTACAGAATATAGATTATACTACTTAAATCCTAGGAAAAATAAGCCCGAGATCACAGCTTATTAAATAAGCCACGAAATAAGCTTAACAGCTTAAAAGGCTTATTGGGTAAAATGTGTATAAAGAATAAAGTGTGCAAGGGTCTTATGAAAAAGACCCAAGGGCACAGCGGTAAGGAGTGGTGTGTGTAGTTATAAAAGGTTGAGGTGTTGAGGTCGGGGGTTCGAGTCTTGCTCACCCCCGACTTCCACTTCCCTTTTTTTTGGTTTTTATAAAAAACTTAAAGAACAAAAGTTGTTAAGGACAACTTTTTAAGCTACTTTAATAAAAGCACTATAAGCTGAAACTCAAAAATAAGCTCTCAAAAAGCTTTTGAAAAAGCTGTTTCAGGAAGTAAGCTTATAAAACCAAAAAGCTAGGTTTCACTTAATAGCTTGCACACAACTCATTTTAAGCTTATTTTTAAAAACAAAAGCTGTTCTAAAAAGCTAATGATGTGTATGAGCTAAATTTGATAAGCTAATTGTCCTAATAACACTGAAAGACTATTAAATCTATAAATCAAAACTGCTAAGATACAACTCCAACCTCCTAAGTCTCCCTCGAGCATCATCACGATCCCTACGAATCTGACGAAACTCCTCCTGTGAAAGGGACATATGAAGACGAAGGCTACTCACTCGTCCCTCTAATATCCCCAACATACGAACCTTGAGGTTCTCTAACCTCAAGCTGTAGATCATCTCAGCATCCTAGCCCCTGTCTCCACTAGCTATCAACTGATCAGCCTCCAACCGTCTCTGAGCAGTCTCAATCCCAACAATCATATCAACTGATCTCAGACATGTGATGGTAAAAGTCACGCACAGCATCACTCAAGTCAACCGGCGTATCCTCGACTGACCTAACAATGCCATCCCCAGTGCCAGGTGAGTCAGGAGAATCCTCCCCAGCTGGCTCTACAATCTCCTCCTCAACTAACGGTGCAGTCATAGGGTCGATGCCTACCTCAGCCATATCTCCAGTGCTGGCGTCTGCCTCATACTCCTCTGTGTCAACCCTGGCATCCCTATGGTCAATCCCAACATGATCTCCAACCTCATCCCCATCACCAATACCTAACTCCATATCAACCCCAGTCCCTGTAAGACCAACCTCGGCATCCTCCTCTATGCTAGCCTCCGATGAATATGAATCTCTAAACCTCTTACGAGGTGGTGAGAGATCAGCACGAGTAGGAGCTAAGGATCCCGTAACTGGCATGGATAATGGTGCTGAATCAACCGGTGATCTACATCTCTTACGAGATGGTCCAGCAGAATGTGAAGATAAATGCATGGGTCTCTCTGATGAATCTCCTGATGATGACTCTGATGTAGTCGGTGGATACAAAGTAGATAGTGGAGCAGCACACCAACGACGAAATGCCTCACTACGTCGTGGTGCTCTCCTCGGAGGGTAACACAATCTAGGTGATTACATCTCTAGTCGACGATCCCGAATGAGCCTGATCTGCGCATCCAAACCCAAAAGAATTGAACTGGCTAAGAAATCCGAAGATGGAATTGAAGAAGATGAGTGATGATCTGGAGAACGAGGTGATGCATGCCTCGATGCTAATCTGCGAGCTGGTAAAGGTCCAACTCTCTTCCTTGCAGTCAACAACTTACGCGGCCCGTTAAGATGGGTGCGGTAAGGTCGACCAAAAGGAATAGCCTCCCCGGGTCGGATAAGAGTCGCTGACCGTCGACGAATCCCGGGCGGGGCAGTAACAGGAGCAATAGGAAACTCATGTGATGATGATGGACGTGCTATTACCCTGCTCCTCCAACGAGCAACGGTAGCAACATAAGGGTCCTGCAGTGGTGGTCCATCAGAAGAATCAGTGCATATGAATGGTGAAATAGCTGGTAGCGGGGAAATGTGCTCTGGTGAAGTCATCTCATCTGGTGAATCAGAATCGGAACCCGTATAAGGAACCAAGCCACACAATCCAGTGGGTGAAGCGACAAGAGTCGTCTCAACCATAGGAGCGGCAAAAGAAATAACAGGCAGCAATAGTTAGAGTCTCATGGGCAACCACTGAAGTAGAAGGAATAACAGTATGAATATCACCAAAAAGAATAACCCGAGAGGGCGGTGATCCTACAATCTCATCTGAAGAATCAGAAGAAATAATAATAGTTGAAGCTGCCATAATAGCACAATGCGAAAGTTTAATTAAATCTCCTTTACTATGAAACCATGACAAGGCCACTAAAGATGCTAAAATGAATGGCAAGGCTAAATATCAGCGATTTGTATACTCTTACGTATATATAGTAATCTCCATATATATGTATTGCAGCAAGGATGACATACAGTAAGCAAAATGAGGCACATAGTGTCACATAAGGTTATAGCCCAGGGACATAGGTATAAACTACCTGAGTTCTCTATTAACTTGGCTCTGATTACAATTGTCACACCCCCAAAACTGGGCCTATGGATGGAATACGTGTCCGAGGCGGGACGTCATACAACTCCGATCACAAAGCAATAAAGAACGACCACTAATCATGGACGTTTGAAAAGTTTACTCGTTGCATAAGGTAAAATAATTTAAGTTTTACAACCCATAATAATTAAGTTAAAAGTAGCGGAAGCATAACAAAGTTTTAATAGTGACAACGAGTAAATAAGAGATAAATCTTGAAATTGGCGAAGTCACATAGCACATAGACTCCACATAGCATCAAGAATCAATCCAAGCTATATGCACATGAGAAACATGTTTAAAACGTCAACATTAATGTTGGTGAATTCTCGTTCCTATTTTATTTTTTTTTTTTATTTTATAGGTTTAAGTTGATTAAAGAGTGGACCACAAGATTTAAAACGTATGTGACTACTATAACAAATACAGCAATCACATAAAAAGCATTTATTGTTGCACTAAGCTCATGACACTGAAGCTAATTAATCAAAGGGCATGCTTTCTTTCCTGTTGCATAGTATTCTTCCCTCAAGCGGTGTCCTAAACCAAAAGGACCTCCATAGTGTCAGTCGACATGACATATATCCGTTTGTCTTCGTTTAAGTGAACCAAGCGGTAGGGTAATTAGTCCATAAGTATCTATCTATTTACTCGCGCTCCTCAACGGTCCTCCGGTCCGAGAATAACTAACAGTTCATGATAGTTGGGCAGTATGTTCGTGTTTGTAAGCTACTTAGGCAACACATAAACAAGTAAAATTTGCGTAAAGAACTTGTGTCCAATTTAAAAGCAAACAATGTTTCTCACCCCAATAGTATAAAGCGTTTGTAAATCAGTAAAAATGTGGGGCTATGAACTCACCTTAGCAAGGGTAAGCGATAACCACAACAAATGATGAAGATATAAGGAGGTCTAGCCGCGACCTAGAGTAAGTATGGGTATGACTTAGCATTTATCAAAGAAACAAGTAAAGCATCCATGTTCATCATTTAAAGCATCCAAGTGTGTTTGCGTTTTAGTAATAAAAGACTTTGAAACTTTACCACGTCTTAGTTAAATCCCGACACTTGTAAAAAGTTACTATTTTTAGAAACTTTCCTTTTTAGGAAACTTTTTAGTTTCAAAACGTTAATAGCGTCCCCTATTTTCTTAAGTTTCCATATTTTACAAATCGCTTAACCAATTCTAAACCGCCTAATCCTTATGTTTAAATCGCCTAAAATGTCCATTTCGTACCATTTTTAATAATCCTACTTTTTATTAAATTCGGCATTTCAAATAATCTTTCATGACATTTCTAGTTGTTCTAACTAGTTACCTAACATTTCTATATGTTTCGCTCGCATTTAAAACATCCAAAATCGTCCGAAAGTGCCCGAAACCCCCTTTTTCTTTTCCAATCAGCAAGCATTATTTAGAATTTTTCTTAAAAGTCTATTTTTCCGGTTTGTGGTAAAAATGTCTCTCATTTTTGACTTTTAGGCTAAGCGGTTGCCAACGTTATAGTAAAATCTCATTCCGGACAACTTTCGTGTTTTATACTTAGGCCGATTCGGACCCGAAGGGTTCCGAATCGCCCGTTTTAGCTGCTGATCTGGTCTTTGCATTTTCCCATTTTCGCCGAAAAATGTTTCAAGTTTCATTTGGTCATAACTTGGCCGTTTTAAGTCCGATTTTAAAGTGTGATATATGAAAAATTATCTATTCGAAACGAGCTCTTCGAAAACTACTTTTACGCCTAATGAAAACATTTTTAAGTCGCTCAAAACCACCAAACTAATTTGGGACAGCAAGTATGGTTTGCCGAAATACGACCAAAAATCAACCCAACTCGCATATTAGTGCCTAATCTAGTTCAACCTTTATTTATAACTAATCCACCACAAAACTAACCTTAATCCATCCTAATCTCTATTGTTGCAACTCTCATCAACTCTCAATCTCACCAAGAACATATTCTAAAACATAAACATAAAGCTTTTGCCATAAGACTTCCAACATATTTTTAAGATGAACAAAAATAAATTGCAATTTCTTTTGTAAAATCATCACAAACACTTGGATCTTTAGATATAAACATAGATCTATAACAAGATTCATAACAACATCAAAATAATACAAGATAGGTCAAGAAATACTCACATAGAAAAGTAAGCAAAAAGGTGTAGACACAAGATTTGCAAACCCACTTATTAAAACTTGAACCCAAATTTTATGATTATTGGAAACCTTGAAAAAACAACCAACTAACACTTGGATCTACCTTAGATAACCTTAGAAATGAGTTTAGAATACTTGGATCTTGCTAGAAATCAAAAGATATGGGTGGTGTATGTTGGGGAAGGTGTGCCGTGAGCTAGGGTGCAAGGGGAGGGAGAAAAGATTTTTGGTTGGTGACTAGAAATGAGAATGAAACCCTAAGTGTGAGATAGGTGTTATATTTATAGTCCAAATGCTAGGGTTTTTGAGGTTAAGTGTGCATAAGTGACCAACACACACCAAGAGTGTGTGTGTTGGGTGGTTCGGCCAAGTATGGCTCACAAGGGACCAAGATGGTTCAATTTTTCTAGCCAAGGTTCAAGTGATGGTTATGGTTCAAAGTTTGCTAGTCAAATGTGTAAGAGTGTGTAAGTAACATGTGATGTGTAAGAGTCTTGCATGCATGCATGATGCTAGGATACAAAAATGTCTCTTTCTTACACTAGTATGGCAATATTTTCAAATTTTTTTAAGTTAGTTGGGTTTACGGGATGATTTAATTTCAAGTACTAAGAGTATTTTGGCTTGGCTTTAGACATCTTTATATGTATGGGAATGAGGGTGAACGAAATTTTTAGTAGCATGACACTAGAATTACGATAACTTGAGTTTATACGAAAAGATTTTGAGTTTCCGGGGTTCCGTTTGGTCAAAAACGCGAAAAACGCAATTTAAAGGATAAAACCTTAAAATTAATATCGGAAGTGATTAAAAATCACGAAACACTCAGGAAAGCTAATATAACACATATAATGCCTAAATTAATTTATAACCGATGCCGGAACGCGTCCGATGACGTTTCTCAGTTTTTACGCAGTTTAGTTCCTCGGTAAACTGTCAGATTTAAACGTAACGAATAAAATTTAAAGTAGATGACCGGAGTGGGTCGGAATACTAACCGGGAATTTACGGGGTGTGACATGATTGGTACAAAAAATGCGAAGAGTGCAAATATGACAAAATTTTGTACGATAAAGCTTATAAAGACACACAACAAAGGATCAAACGGTTGCAAGCTCATTTGGGAAATCTAAAGGGTAATAGTGAGAATACTCCATGTGTATCAGATACCCTTGATCCTTTGTCTCATAAACTAGAGAATGAGAACTTGGAATTAGAGTTTTAGGTTTTGAATTATGCTAAAGAAAATGTTCATCTTAAGACCACATACAAGAACCTGTTTGACTTTATCATTGTGACACGAACTCAAACCAAACATAATTGAGAATTAGAGTTTCAGGTTCGGAATTATGAAAAGGAAATTGCTCACCTTAAGACCACATACAAAAACCTGTTTGACTCTATTTCTGTGACACGTGCTCAAACTAAAACAATAATTGACTCTTTGCAACACAAATTACATGATACGATCTATGAAAATGCTAAGCTAAGAGCCCAGTTATTTGATAAAGTTTCTGACCAAGTGGACACCACCAAAGGTACGAGTACGAATACTAAGTTTGCAAATCAAAAGGTTGATAAGACAAATGATTTGTCAAAACCAGTCACTTCAAACTCGGTTCCTACATCACAAGAATCCAAAAATGTGATTGCCCCAGGAATGTTTAGGATTAATCCTTTCAAGCCTTCTAGGGAAGAAAAGTATGTCCCTAACAAAGTTAGAGCAAGCGTTAGGACAACTCCAATCACCGTTTCACAACCTCATGTCGTCACTAAGAAAGATGTTAATTCTGACTCAAATGGTTTATCTTCTACAGGAGTAGACAACACTGCTAAGACCAGAAGGCCACAGCCTAGGAGCAATACAAAGAATGATAGGGTCCCCTCTGCGTCTAAGAGTAGTTGCCACCAGAATAAAGAAGTTGAAGTAGAAGAACACCCTAGGAAGTTACTGCTTTCTAAGAATAAGAAATATATGTCATCTGAATGTAACCACGTTAAGCTTGCTATTCGGAATGATAAATCTGAAGTTATTTGTGCTATGTGCAAGCAATGTTTAATCACTGCTAATCATGATGTATGTATGCTTAATTATGTGAATGACATGAATTCTCGTGGCAAGAAACAAAAGGCAAATGTTTCAAACACTGAAAATCAAAAGAAACAAAAGCCAAAGGTTAAAAAGCCTAAGAAAGTAGGGTCCAACGAAAGACTTGCTTCACCTAAGCCTAGTAAACCTAGATTTTGCCTTAGGTGGTCACCAACTGGAAGATTTTTTGACATTAAAGGAAAAATAATCGCATCCAGTGAATCTGAGAGTCAATCTGACTGCTCTAATGGTGATAATGCTTGTACTTCTAACCCTTCGGAACCTACAATCAAACGGTTTCCAAATTCCACTTCTTTTCTTGGCAGGTTATCCAAATTTGTTTATGGTGCGTCGACTCGGGTTGCTCCAAGCATATGACCGGAATCTAAAGCTTCATATCAATTTCGTCTGGAAGTTTTTGGGAACTGTTCGCTTTGGAAATGATCATGTTGCTGCAATTTTGGGTTTCGGTGATCTTCAATGGGGAAATATTTTGATCACCAGGGTTTATTTCGTTGAGGGCTTGGGGCACAATCTGTTCTCGGTTGGGCAGTTCTGTGATTCAGATTTAGAGGTTGCTTTCAGAAGGAACTCTTGGAGTCATTGAGGCTTTGGACACTCAGAGCGACGTCCTTTCAAATTGCAACGCGAAGGAAGATTAGAATATGATAAGCTAAAATGCTGCTAGCGGCTTCTTTATTGTACACTGCTGTGATGCTTTGGCGAATTAATTCATAATCCCAACATACCACCCACACTCCACTCAGGGGACGGTTCGTTGCATTGTCGACCAAGGTCGCGTATGATGAATGGACTATATTTGCACTCTAGGCGGAGTGTTCTTTGACATATACCCATAATACCGCGCTTGATTACGCTTTGCACTAAGCTGTTGCATTTATTACTCCTGTGAAACGCCATTAATCGCGAGATGCTTTAGCACTATCACATGGTGCTATCAATTGTGGACATTGTGCACTCAGTGCAGAGAGACGTTACAAACATCTTGCTGAAGGTTGCACTCCGCGGATGCGAGTGACAGTTTTATACTACTTGGGCCTATCATTTCATTTTAAATCTTAGGCAGGAGTATAATTAGACACTTAATTGGACCTAACATGTTTTTCCCTGGAATGATTGCCTAATGGATTGCCACCTTTGCGTGACTATCCAAACACCTATATTTAGAATTATGTAGTCTGGTTCAGCAATTACCGTATCAGGACCAACATTATCGAATGAGAGGCCATCTGGCCGAGTGGGCATGAGGAGTTACGTAGATAGTGTAGTAGAATTGGTTTCTAAAGGGTTCACGTTCGTTAAAAGGCCGAGCCCAAATGATGTTGTTGCCTAACTCCCTATTAAACTTCGCAAATAAGGATGGATCATGGCGTGTGTGTAGTTTACGAAGTACGAGCTTATTTCAAACTAAAAAGTAATGTGAGAGTAAAAGTAGAATTTCTTATTCGGCTCGAGCATTAGATTTGCTTGACCAGTTGAGTTAGTGGTGGCTAGAAGACTATATTCAACATGATGAGTTGAGATTGAGATAATGATGTATTGACCAAGAATCGTCTTAGACCTAGGTGATACTGAGTGGAACAGACTTGACCGTTGGGCAACTGCCTTCAAGACGCGTGATGGAATAATTGTATAATGTGAGTTGTTGATGGCTCGTTGTGGTTTATCAACGTCACCTATCAACATTTTATGCATGGATGAATCAATTGCTTAGTGGACACTATTTTATTTGAGAAGTTTAGTAGTTTGTTTATTTGATGATATTCTCAATTATATGCTACATCTTTCAGTGAGCACGTCACGCACATGTGAGAAGCCAGGAATCTTTTTGACTTACATTTACAAGATAAGTTTTTTAGCAGCCTTACGAAAAAATGTGTGTTCATGACACGTCTTCTTAAGAGTTTTGTTTTTTGGGTATGGTTGTTTCCAAAGTGAAAGGAGTAACAGGTGGATGCGTGTCTAAGGTAGACAGGCTATTCTAGGGATTGGCCAACTCCAGAAACTACCAATTGTTGTTTTAGGTTTTGGGAGTATTTATTATGAGAATCATTGTATTTTAGATGATAAAGATTAGATGTGTAGATTAAAAGAAATATGTGTTTGAAGTGTGAATAGAGAAATGAATAAAGTATTAAGGGTATTTATAGCATAAAATGATAATAAATTGTTACAAAAGAATTTTTTTAGTCTAAAATGCCAAACGTGTCATGTTCTTGACCGTTCTGGGCTTTGTTATTTGTGCACAACTAACGTTCCCACAACTCATAGATTCTTGGACAAAGACCGAGTCATTGCTTTTCAACCATTCTGAAGACGCGTGACTAGATGAGGAGTGTAATAACTTAATGAACGATTAGACAACATGCTATGAAGGTTTTTGACAAACACAATATTAAAGTCGCCAGTTTAGTACGCTTATTACAATGTAGTTCTTAGGTACGTTTTTTGATAATGACTTAAAATGTCTATAATTCATAAATATGTAAAATTCATTAAGTCTTGTTGATCGAAGGTGTTTGTATATCGAGTGTTTGTTTGGTGCTTAAAATAAATGGACCACCTTTTGGAAAAATTCATGGGAGTGAGTGACTCTCAATTAAGTCAACATGTTTATTCTACTTTTATATATTTACCCCCACTAAAATATCTAATTAATTTTATATTCTACACTTATTTCATATATATAAAGGTATAATTGTATTTTGGGCTAATGACTTAAAAAGTCATATAACTTGATACTTTTTGTCTTTGTGTGTAACCATCTTTTTTCTTTCTTATTCTGTCATCAAACTTTTAAAAGTCAATCATTGTGTGTATTTTGTGACCATTTTACCCTTATATTTTCCAAATTTCGAAGGGTAAAATGGTCATTTTACATGACAAAATAGTTACAAAATACACACATTGATCGACTTTTGAAAGTTTGATGACAAAATAAGAAAAAATAAAGATGGCTACACACAAAGATAAAAAGTGTCAAGTTAGATGACTTTTTAAGTCATTAGCCTTTGTATTTTCTCTAATTCATACATTTTATATTATTAAGCGCACAAAACAAACAATCATTTATCTACAAACACGCAACATATATCCACATAGTTACAGAAACAAAACAAACAGGCCCTTAGTGAATAAATGTTAATTTTGGAAAAAACGTACACTTGGTTAATTCAAATAAAGTATTTTCTAGGGTATTGGAATTCTAAACAGCATAAAAGAATGTATAACTATTGCGCATGCCGTTATATTTGTACAGAACCATATATCATATATGCTACTATTGCGCATGTTGTTTTTTAACTGTTCAACTTTCACTTCAGTTTCTTTCTTTTATTTGTTAATAGTTATACACGTTCCTTATTTTAATTTGAGTAAACTACAAATATTTTTCCATTATCTTCTCACGAGGGATG
>BQNB010030731.1:17321-54601 GCA_026074375.1 Tanacetum coccineum | reverse complement strand
TTTTATAATTTCACAAAATATATTTTTTCTTTTCTCTCTCAACTCTCTCTCTACTCTCTCTCTATTTCGTCTCTCTCTCTCACTCTCTCTCTCTTCTCTTTTCTTGATTTCGTGGTTCGGGTTATGAAGTGGAAGTATTAAACGGGTTTCTACATGATCATCAAAATTATATAATATTATGTACATACAAAATTATGTATGTATGTATGTATGGAGATGATATTAGTTAAGTTACTATGATCTTCAAAAAAGGTATTTAAAATTAAACTTGTTTGAGTATGGTGTGATCATATACCCAGTAGGCTTCACTAATAGTTGTGGCAAAAAGGGCATGGAGAAGAATGACCTCCGAATATCAAATTGTCAACCACCCCCAACAAACAAAACATTTCAGACAACCCTATAGTCTGCATGTAGATGATATCAAACAATAAGTGATTGGCATAGCAACAAAATATAAGTCAACTACTACCACAAATCATAACTAAAGAATTTTAGAGCGAGTGGCGGTAAAAACAATAGAAGACCTTACCATTTTGTGTCCAAAATGATCGGCTATTTTCCCGCTCAAGACTGCACCTATCATTGCTCCTATAGTCATTATTGATCCGAAAATGGAGTACTGAAATTAACAGTGTGAAAAGGTGATAGTAGAAAGAGAATACACTCGAAAAGATATCAAATAGTTTCAAGGAGTTATGCAAAAAAATATACAATCCGAATATCGAATTGTCAACCACCCCAACAAACAGAACATTTCAGACAGCCCCATAGTCAGTTACTAAAGTAACAATGTGCAGGACGCCCAATGCATATTGAAGCAAATCATGCAGGTATCGCTCAATGGGTGGAGCCTAATATAAAAGGAGTTAGTTATACAATATACAATGAAAAATATAAGATCATATAAAGCGTGCTAGAAAAATTCATGAGAAACACCTGACACAACTCCAACATTGTGATATGCCCATTGCAATTCAAGAACTTTTCAACAGCAGGCCAACGAACTCTCATAAATTCAGGACTGAGCTTACGATCTTTCTGTATTTGCCTCATTACAGTATCTATAGCCATGAATAGCTGTTTGCCTCATTGCAGGTCTCGGTCCGGTCCGGTCTTGGCCGGTCCGGTCCGGTTTTGGACCGATGCTCACCCCTACTCAGAAGTTAGACCGGTAGTATCCCTCTGCAAAACAATTGGCAATAAAGAAATATTTGAAATATTCAACTCAGGTTGAAATCTTATAGATACACGGTCACAAATAGCTTTATTACTTTGCTTCAAAGAAAATGAGTCGCAACTCTCCTAAAGCATATCAAACTGCTTAACAATAAAATTACCATCTTACTAATATCAATTGCTTAACACAAAGACATCAAGGCCACATGATATATCGAAAAAATTAAGCTAACAACGAACAAAAACCTGATGTTCAGTTAAAAGGTGAACATGTGTTTAAATGCTCGGTTTAAAATTGAAATCTTTTTTCTGACATGACGTGTTAAAAAAGTTCTTTACTAAACCGAATTAATAAATAATCTTATAATATTATATTTAGACTTTCTAAGTGGTATTTGAGAATTTGCATAAGAACTGACCTGTGTAATTTGGGGGCTTAAGTTATATACAACTTTTTGCAACCAGCAACAACCAAAGAGTGCACCTGCTTGATAAGATTCACTTCAAGTTCTGATTCATGAAGAAGCATATATGCACTTGGATTACGGAAAAACATGACAAAAGAATATACTGAAATGATGCATTAGCGCATGTAAACAGTCACGAAACGGGTCGAACTAAAAAACGTAATAGACAACCAAAAAATTCCAAACCCTTGCCTGTACCATTTTTTAAACATCACACTATATAAAAAATTGATGTACCAGAATGTTGCATGTTAAGATATGTGGAAGACCTTTATACTTTGATACCTCACCTACAGACCCTAGGGTGCTTGATGCTATGCTTCCGTACTTCGTTTCTCAGTATGGAAGCCCTCACTCACGTACGCATCTCTACGGTTGGGAGTCTGATGAAGCGGTTGAAGTTGCACGAGCACAAGTGGCTAAGCTAATCAACGCTTCTGCGATATAGATTGTGTTTACATCTGGTGCTACTGAGTGTAACAATATTTCAGATAAAGATGTGATGCATCTTTATAAAGAGAAGAAGAAGCATGTGATTACGACTCATACTTCCTCATGCTATTGATGACACTACTATCACCCCGACTCATCATGCTATCGATGACACTACTATCACCCCGACTCCTCGTGCTAAGGATGACACTATTATCACCTCGACTTCTTGTGCTAATGATGACACTATTATCACCCCGACTGCTCGTGCTAATCATGATGTTATAATCACCCCGACTCCTCGTGCCCTTGAACTGGGAAGAGTATTGATTGCCGCTGATACTGGGAAGAGTAGGTGCCTGGTGTTACCGAAGAACTGTGCGGAGATTAGTATATATACATATGTAACTACTTAGCATAACTACAAATATTACGTGTTTAGTCGTACCGATACAACATTATGTATAGTAATGCTTATATATTGATATCGTACAGATTTTTTTTCCTTCCATCAATGATCAAGAAACAAAACAAATAGTGTGTCAAGACACCGAAGGGGAAGACTGGAAATTTAAATTGAGGTCTAGGCCCAAAAATAAGGGCTGGATGTATGGATGTATGTCCTAGACGAATTTTATCTATATGTTCAAGCTATATAATTGTCTGTAGAAGATACAGGTAACAATAACAAATGTTACTTTGTGATCAATCTTATAGAATTTTCTATGTAAAAAAAGTATAGTGATATATTATAACTCAATGATCTATATAGAAGGCAAAAACCTAACCTAAAATATTATCTAAACACTAATAATAATAATCAAATCAAATCGTATGTCATTTGTATTCGAAATAGAGCCTTGATATACTAGATGCATGTTACATATTAAATAATAACAAAACATAACCTAAAATTAAAACACTAAAAAAAATCAAACCTTACGTCGTTCATATTCGAAGAAGAACATCCTTAATCTGCTAAAAAAACAACAAAATTAACAAAAACAATGATATTAAGTTACATAAAGAATATCAATAGTGTATGAAGTCTTAAAGATCTTGTTCACCGTGATGATGATAAACTTGTAAAGATAGAAGAAGAAATTATTACACATATTATATCAGAATATATGTTTCCCAGTTAAGAACGATATACCTTATTCTAATTTAAACATAAGCCATTGTAGTCTATGAATGTAAGATTCATACCTGCATGCAATGGTTGATTAATCATTGTAAATTAGCTATACAAATAAGAAACACGAGATCTTAATGTTATTCTTAGATATCAAGTGATATAACAACGAGTGAGATACATTAGGGTATAGAGTTACAGACGAAACTGATTTGGTATCCTTAGAGAGATATATCATACATATTTTTGAAAAAAAACAAAATTATAATTTTATTGAACACATGATCTTTTTATGAAAATTATTGTTTATAGTTTTTGATATTAAAACACACATTGTAGCTTGGATGATTGGTTAAGCTGTTGGATATTAAACAAAGGTCTTAGTTTTTCGAATTTTGCCAAGGACTACGTTTTTTAAAAAAAAATCCGAAAATTAAATGCTATTGAAGGGGCCCATGTCATCGTTAAGGTGGTCGTTGAGTCACAATTCATATAAATCCAGTCATAGTTACCACATGTATAAGTTATAATATATATTAAATATATATATATATAATATTATAATATATATAAATATGAATATAATATATAAAATATAATACATATAAATCCCTAATAATTTAAATAAATAATAATATTTTATTATTATTTTTGTCTTATTATTGGGCTAACGGGGTAATTACAACGTCTCTTTATTTTAATATGTCCATGACACTAGCTTTTTACCGTTGACACTTTAATCTCCATGAGAAATCAATCCTTTATTTCTTCATATCAAATCGAACACAACACTTAAAATATAAAATATAATAAAAAATGTTTCAAGGAAAATATATCTTTTGTCTTGCATTAAATTTCCAAGTAAAATAACTATTTATTATTAAAATTTTGAAAATTTACCCCTTTTTAAGCAAAGTTTCTAAGTAAAAAAAAATTCGAAAATTCGGCATGACCCGTACGTCTATATTGCTTTTTTCCAAGGTTGTAAACCATAATCTCAAACACTTTTCACAAACCCGACATTTTCTGACAAAACACTATATCAATACCTTCAACATATTTTATCCAACTGTAACAAAATAATCCATTTACACTTGACAAGTCCAACAAAATCTCCCTTAGTCCAAATCAAATCCATTAGTCCATTTATAAGTCCACAAATTCATTTTTCTTGTTATTGGGCCTTATGGCCCATTAAGGTCTTTAAGTAATTAGGCCCATAGCAAAACTTCTGTCTCTACACCTCTTTACCATATGTTTCAAAATATAATTCAAAACCTAATGGACCTTAAGCCCATTAAGCCGTAACAAACATAAGTCGAAATCCCGTATCCGTGGCTCATTAAGCCGAAACAATAAGCTGTAAGCTTACAATATTATATATATATATAAACCGATAACCAAACAAGCCATATGCCTCTTTATATAAGCCGAAAACTAAATAAGCCATAAGCTTTTAATATAAGCCAAAACCAAATAAGCTATACGCTTTCAATATAAGCTAAAAATAAAAGCTTAAAAATAAGCCGAGAACATAAGCTAAAAAATAAGCCGAAAACATAACCAAATCCAATAACCAAGCCCAATAATCAAATCCAAATACCAAAACCAATAACCAAGTGGGCCGAGCCCACCTTGGTGTCGGACCAAACAACCAAACGGACCCTTATTGGGCCAAGCCCAAGCCAAAAACAAAATAACCCCAAATAAGCTATAACCTAGCTTATTGAATAAGCAAAACTTCAAAATAAGCCCCTTTTAAGCACTTTCATAAAATGAAAAATTACCATAACAACCATTTTATTCAAACTTAAAAATCCTTTCTTTTCTTTCTTTACAAGCCGACGCACAAACACCCCTTTATTCACATTTTCGTTTCCAAGATTCGATTTTTACGATGATCAACTTGTACAACTAGTGTTTTAACACCCTAATAGCCATAAAAGTACAACTTTTAACAAAGTTTAGAAAACTTACAAGTTTGGATGACCTTGGTTCGGTTTTGACACGAAAGGAATGAACTCGTACACCTTTTATATAACCCGCGTCTAATAACTATCAACCCATTATCTATTCTTAACCCGAGTTCTTGAGAAAATCTTCAAAATCTTTGTTTTCTTCTTCCTTGTAGTTCGTCTGATTCTAGAGAGAGAGAGGGAGAGATTTTTGTGTTTTTTATTTTTAAAATGAGATGTATGAATGAAATAGTTGAGGTAATGGTGGTTATAAGAGTACTATGCAAGACATGCTAGCTTAAAAAGAGCCATGTTGTCTCCTCTTTGCTTCCCTTGACCGAATGGATCCTAGGGAGGGTCTCGGGTCTTCCGTTTTGTGTCGGGATCACTTAAAAACTGAATTTTATCTATTTAAAACGTTAACCGAACTTAGTTATTATTTTCATTGCGTTCAAAATTATTTTTCCGTAAACCTAAGTTATTCACACAACACCTATCACATTAAATTGCTATAAAAATCCATTTTTGAGCCGTTGTCGGCCGACTCCGGACTAAAAACATGAATTTTTGACATTCCTCATCCATTTAAAAACACTTCAAACCACAAAATATGGTTTGACAACTTATTTTCAACCAAAATTTCACCTTTTTATGACCGTTATAGTTTTTTACCGAATTTCACGAAAACAATCGTTTTCTGATAACTTTCAAATCTCACACTCATGATTTACGTTTTAAACCAACGTTATTTTATCATTATGAATTTATTAAATAAATGATGATATCAAATAACGTTATTTTATTATATCATTTATCCCATCTGTTTTACCCACTTTTATATAATTATTGCATAATTTAGTACATAATTGCTTTAAAGTTGATAAATGCAGTAATTCAAGAGTGTTTTGTGAAGACAAGCTAAAAGGCGCATAAATTAGAGCTAAAACGAAGATATTTGAAGATTGCTTATTTCTAACCAATACGCCGTATCGACCTTGCCAGATATGGCGTATCGAGTCTTTTTCAGACACTATAAATAGAAGACTCAAAGATGAGTTTTTAGTGTACAATATCATATTCTTTATATCATACTCATTAAAGACTAATTTTAAAAGAGAAGATCAGCCACAAAGGTCAAGTATTGATCACGAATCCATAGAAGATATCGTGTAATTTTTACTCTCTTAATCGTTCGATTTTAGTTGTTTGATTATGCTTGTATAATTAAAATGGTTGTGAGCTAATACCCTCGGGTATTAGCCATCTTAATGAAAGTTTAATGTTTGGTTTGTTTTAAAATCGATTTCTTAATTAATCGTTGATTGTTTAATTATGTTTATCACCTCATACTTGGTAATGTGTTTGAATATGCGACCTATCATTCAACTGGGTCTAGTGATACCTAAAAAGTAACCTAGATATCGGGATAGCTCTCCATATCGTGTTTTATATTACTGGACCAATAGGATCACAAATAACGTTCTGTCTTTATCTTTAAATTATGAGCTTAGTTGGACCGGTAGGTGACCCGTTTATGTTTCAGCAATCATGCTCTTAATTAACTGATAAAGATTTGAATAGTGGACTACCAATATATAAAACACCGTCAAACAATAATTGGGTAAAGTATTGTTGGGCTAGGGTTTTAACAGGATCACCACTGCTTTGATTCCCTAAGATAGATTATATTTAAACTAAGGGATGCTTTATGCGGACGCGTTAATTGTGACAGGATTAATTGTGTCTAGGTCTTAGGATGATGACCCGCCTAAGTTTTAAGAATGATATGCCGCTTCGAGATAAGTAAATCATTGCACTAAAACAAACAAACCAGCATTGAACCGGATTTAATATGGCTAATACAGTTTTCTATCATTTGGCTTGTACCGCTTTTCTATCTTCTGATTTTCTTCTTTTGTGTTTATTGTGTATTGAATTGATATTTGTTTCCACCAAACTTGTGCCAGTCTCTCATGCTGAAAACCCCTCATATCATTAGACAACGTATATAACATAGGTTTAACCAGTAAATAGACTAACTAAAATACTAATAGAATATAGGATTAATGTTCCACTATTAGTGTTCGACACCCTACTTACCGCGAACTCCATCTTGATTGGGTACACTGCCCGTTAAAGTGTTGTTTTAGGTTTGTCGGCTATATATAAATTTAAAACTTGATAACCAAATAATTGAACCTACACGACAGCACATCAGGTTTTTGGCGCCATTGCCGAGGAGTGAAGTTGTTTAATTCTTATTTATTAGTGTTTTAGTTTAGTTTAAATTGCATAATTGTGTGCTTTGTGTGTTTAATTTCCTGCATTGTATATTTCGCATATTGTGTGTTTGTGTGCATTGTTACAGCCTGCTGTAACATTCTGAGTCGAATACTCAATACGGCGTATTCATCTTCTTGGATACGGCGTATAAAATTTTTCTAAACCAATACAGCATATTTGACTCTATCATCAATAAGGCATATTCAGTTTACTGAATACGGCGTATTAGGCTATTTGACCATTTTATTTCCTAGCTATTTTATTACATGTTAAAAATGGACAACCCCAATATCACCATGGAGGAATATATCAGACTTCAAGAGGAGAAAGCTCTAAGTCGGGGTGAGACGTTTAATTGGAAAATTGCCACGTACGGTAAGATGGAATATTGTGAAGATGAGGACGACTGCTTTACAAACTTCAAAACCAAATTTTCAGCTATAGTCCTTGATAATACATTAACATCCGATGCAGCACTCTCGTGTGGACCCACGGTAAGTCCTCTTAACGACAATGAAATTCACTTTAGAATATCATTTGACGAATCCGACGATGAAGATTACACGGTAGTTTATGACGAAAATTCATTTTCCTATAAAATAATTTCTGTCAACAATTTGAAAACGGATTTTGAAAAAGATAATGATAAAGTCAATATGCCTTCATTTCCATCACCCGAGCCCGATGTCAGTTATTTTAATAATTTAGACTTCTTTAAAGATTTTGAGAATTAATTTTCAACCATTGTTTACAATGATGCTCTAACATCTAAATTAGATCTCTTAACTGAACCTACTATAAGTCCTCGACATATCGATGAATTTGACTTGAAAGATGAAACATCATTGTCCGAATATGATAAAGAGGAACAAAACGTTTTATACTTTAATGATTTATTTCCTTTTAACGTAATTTATCCTGATGATTTAAAACCGGATACGGACAACAATAATAAAATTGATATTGAGCGACCTTTGGGGGATATGTCTGCCACACCAATACCTGATGTAATAAATGTCAATGCACAAGGGTCAAATAAGCTTTCGGAAACAAGTCATGATACATCTAATAAATTTTTAAAAACTAAAACTTTTATTAAGAAGCTAAATGTTAATATCATGGCTTGTAATTATCTTAACAACAAGATGCTTTTAAAGAATTTGTATGTGCCATTTGGCATCCCATTCGACCCTAAGTTGCTTTATAAGGATGGGATTCAATTAGGGCAAGTCTAACTTAAAGACTTTTCTGCAAACAAAAGTGCTTGCCGGGAGACAACCTGATCATTTTAATTGTTTTTCGCATTTTAATTGTTTGTTGCACGAGTCTGTCTTCCCATACACTCTATACGGCGTATCAAAATCCTCTGGATACGGCGTATAGACGTGTGTGGACGTTATCAGTTTTTAAAACTAAATATTTAATTTCCAGTAATTTAATTGTTTTTACAGGAACCATACGGCGTATCCTAGGGTTTGGGATACGGCGTATTGATCCCTATACAGCTGTGTGTTTAATTATATTCTTGTACCATTGTAGCGAGATAGAATTTGCACTTGTCTTCTAATCTTTTATGCAGGACCTTGCTGGAACTATGAAATGGTATATTCTGAAAAAGACATGTGTTGAACTTATCCGGGCATTCTGAATCCCTAGTCAACATACCTTTTGGCTCAAGGACTCATCTTGGAGAATTATCACGAACAAAACATCAGGGAGTTTTCCGTTCTAACTCTATTGTCCCTTATTATTTAATTGTTTTATCTATACAACGAGGACGTTATATAATTTAAGTGGGGGGATGGAGAATTAGAATGTACTTGTCTTCTTTTTTACAAAATAACATGCAAAGTGCTTAAAATCGGTCAAAATTAAAAAAAAATTCAGCGTGACTTTTGTAAAAATCACTAGTTACATTACCTAGCGCACTATAACCCTTGATACATATTGTGAGAATTAAGCCTATTCCGTCTCCAACTATTTACTAAAAATTTCACAAAATTATGAGTGTGCCGGTGATGTAGTGGACTTTAGTACTTGGCCTAGTATATCACTCGAGACCGCAATGATTAGTACTATGGATTTAGATGGAGGAACATGTTCAACTAATAAATTTCTAGGATTAAACTAAATAGCCTACATGTCGTAAAATTAACTAACTACACTAGTTAGTTAACTCCCATGTAACCCTTTGTTTACTCTTATTTATAGAGTAAGATTCCCTAGAACAATATGTTGAGCCATTCCTTTCTTTTTCTACACCATATTATATGTTTTGTTACACCTTTGCACCTTAGCCTACCATGTAGATTAAGCCTATTTTTAATCAATGTTGCTAGTTGCTTTCGTGTAAAGTTTTGTATTTTCTGTGTCAAAGTGAAATTTTTCTATCTTTGTAATGGTCGGAAAATTGCACGATGCAATGGGAAAATTATGTTGCTCGTAAGTTTCGCTACTTTCGCGATTATGAATCATGTCCGAAGAAGAAGTACTACAAGGAAAAGATTATTCGGATGAATTATGATAGTGAAGACGGTGAAATTAAACCGAGATTTATGATGTATTGTTAAAAAAAGGAAGAAACATAGTCGGTTCAAAAGAAGTTTATACCAAAGGAATTACTTAGAAGGATCGATTATTCTTTGATACGATACAAAAATCAACGATGTAAAGTCTTGTAAAAAGTGGCCGATATCACCACTTATTATGTAAAAGTTTGTAAAGAGCGGGATGTAAGGGAAGTTGACCGTTATGGGAACGCCAACTTTGGTTGTCTTTGTCATTTCTGTGATCGATGCGTTTGTCTATATGTTCGAGTCTTTGTCATGGAACGGTCGAGGGAAAGTTACTAGCAACCACACCTTATTTGTTGGCTTTAATCTATTTGTTTCATGAATTTTGTTTAACACTCATTTTACTTCTCTTTCCTAGCAACTAACCTTAATGTCCACTCGAACAAGGACTTGTTCGAGCATGCATGTCTATTCCATCATTACGGTCATGTATGCATGTCTCAGCTGCCTTGTTGGATGATGATTTTCGGTGAAAGTTGGAAGCTCCCTACCCTATATCACTCTTCATCCTAACCGCTGGTTAAACACGAATATGGATTTGATCAGATTATATGTGTCTATTTCGTCTTTACGGTCGTGTATGTACGATAGAGCTGCCTTGTCGGTGTGGTACTTATGTTGAAAGATTGTTGAATGATCAACCCTAAGCCTTCTTAACCCAATTTAACTTTTGACTTGTTTCTCTTTAGCTTTAGCGGTGGAGATGTGTATCCTTGCCAAGCCTATGATACAAAGTAATTACGACCGAGCAATTGAGCGTACTACTTAAATGTTGCACCCTAGATTAGTTAAGTGATCTGAGTGTTTTTCATTTCCATATTTTGTGAGGAGCTTGGTTATGTACGGTGATTAGGACAAAATAATGCTTAAACGGAAAATCCTAAACTTTGGTTGGGACACATTTTCATAAACTGAAACTTTTTCTAAAGTCTACTTGAGGACAAGTAGGATTCAAGTGGGGGGATATTTGATGACATCAAATAACGTCACTTTATTATATCATTTATCCCATCTGTTTTGCTCACTTTTATATAATTATTGCATAATTTAGTACTTAATTGCTTAAAATTTGATAAATGCAGTAATTTAGGAGTGTTTTGTGAAGACAAGCTAAAAGGCGCATAAATTAGAGCTAAAACGAAGATATTTGAAGATTGCTGATTTCTGACTAATACGCCGTATCCAACAAAAGAGATATGGCGTATCAGCACCTGACTTCACAAGAAAACGCGTTTGACTAATTCCCAATACGGTGTATCCCTCCTGTCTACATACGCCGTATCCACGAAGATAACTATTCGAAGATACAATAAATCAAGTAAATTGGGAATCATATCACTGATTTATTATGAACGTAGGGCGCACTCCAAGGAATCCAGCCTAATATGCCGTATCGACCTTGCCAGATACGACGTATCGAGTCTTTTTCAGACACTATAAATAGAAGACTCAAAAATGAGTTTTCAGTGTGCGATATCATATTCTTTATACCATACTCATTAAAGATGAATTTTAGAAGAGAAGATCAGCTACAAAGGTCAAGCATTGATCAAGAACCCATAGAAGACATCGTGTAATTTTTACTCTTAATCGTTCGATTTTCAATTGTTTGATTACGCTTGTATAATTACAATGGTTGTGGGCTAATACCCTCTATTAGCCATCTTAATGAAAGTTCAATGTTTGATTTATTTTAAAATCGATTTCTTAATTAATCGCTGATTGTTTAATTATGTTTATCGCCTCAAACTTTTTTATGTGTTTGAATATGCGACCTATCATTCAACTGGGTCTAGTGATACTTAAAAAGCAATATAGATATCAGGATAGCTCTCCATATCGTGTTTTATATTACTGGACTAATAGGTCACAAATAACGTTTTGTCTTTGTCTTTAAATTATGAGCTTAGTTGGACCGGTAGGTGACCCGTTTATGTTTTAGCAATCATGCTCTTAATTAACTGATAAAGATTTGAATAGTGGACTACCAGTATATAAAACACCGTCAAGGGATCAATCATTCCACTGTATAGGAGTAGCCATTCAACAGGTTGTCCCTGTAATCTTTCATTAGTTTATTCTTTTCACTCATAGGGTTATGTTCTACAGAATCACTAGTCAGTAAACCATATTTTTTAATTATTTCAGAAGCATATTTTGACTGGTTTAGAAAGATTACTCTAGGACTTTGAGAAATTTATAATCCTAAAAAGAATGACATCTCCCCATCATCAACATCTTGAACTTAGTGGTCATCAGATTAGCAAGCTCGTTACACAAAGTAGTATTAGTAGATGCAAATATTATATTGTCAACATAAATTTGTACCAATAATAAGTCATTCCTTACTTTTTGTATGAAGAGTGTCAGATCAACTACACCTTTGGAGAAATGTTGTGAAATGTTATGAAATGAGGAAACTTGACAACATGTCGTACCATGCATGTGGTGCTTGTTTGAGACCGTAGAGAGCCTTTTTAAGCTTATAAACATGTGATGGGTTGTCCTGATCAACAAATCCTTCTAGTTGAGAAATGTAGACCTTTTCTTTAAGCTTGCCATTTAAGAAAGTCGTTTTGACATCCATTTAGAAAATCATCATATTCTTGTTGGCTACATTTGCTACGAAGATACGGATGGCCTCTATTCTTGCAACCGGTGCAAATGATTCCTCAAAATCGATTCATTCTTTTTGCCTGAATCCCTAAGCAACTAATCTAGCCTTATTCTTTAGTACGCTGCCAAATTCGTCCGTCTTGACCATATAAATCCATTTTAGTTTGATCAACATGACTTTATCTGGACACGGCACCAATTCCCAAACTTGTAGCCTTTCAAATTCATGAATTTCTTCTTGCATTGCATCGATCCATGACGGTTCGGTCATTGCTTGTTTGAAGTTTTTTGGCTCGACTGAAGTTAGGAAGGCATCAAAGTAACACCACATGGCATCAGTCTGTAGTTGCTTTCTTGTGGAGACAGAACGAGAAGGATCTCCGATTACATTTGCTATAGGATGATCCTTAGTCCATCTACCAAGTGATTCGAATAGAGTGTAGATTGGTCTCACATTAGATGAAGATCCTTAAGAAGTTGACTCTTCATGAAGAGATTCGTGAAGAGGATCATCATGAAAATGTAGTATTTTTGGTGATTCTTCAAAACCTTGAGAAATAATTAGAGAATGTTCTTGTTCTTGTGTTGATGGGATACTTGTTGATGGAGCATCTTGGTCAATTGACGTAGACATAGGTGATTCGGCTAAATCAACAGCTCTTGGTGCAACAACGACTAGAACTAGAGAGACAACAACAGCTGGAGGATTAAACTATTCATCGAACATAGGTTGGAACAAATGATCCCAATCATCTCTTGGCGGTGGAATACAAGGTTGTTGAGGAATAGAGTTTTGAATGAGTCCTTATCTGAATGTTGTAGGAGTCAATGATTGAAGCATGGGTTTTGAACCGAGTTGTTTAGAAGCCATTTCCGTCAGCTCATCAAAATTGACATGGATGGTTTCAATTATTTTTCTGGTACGTCGATTGTAGAATCTTATTAATCTTTAAACACACAAACAACTATGAAGAAATCTAAAGAGAGAAAGAGAGTGGAAGGTTGCTTCTAGTCAGAGAAAGTGAAAGAGAAATGTGTATTACTATCTAAAATAATGAAATAACCAACACCCTTTTCATAGCATGGAAAGGGTTTATATAATTAGTAGGCCGGTTGGGCTTTTAGGTGCCATGGGCTTTCCATGGGCCTTTGGCCTATTTAGCTTACTTAGTTTCCAAATATTACTTAACAAGCTATCTAACCATATTTATAGAAGTGACCGATACTTTCATATTCCTAATACGCCGGATGGCTCGCTACCTCCGGTTGAGATATATAACAAATGCTAAAAGCCATAGCAACATGGATGGAAAGGCGAAGCAACAAGTAAATACGCCTTGGAAAAAGGAAGGAATGAACACCTTCTTTTCATAATACAAGCTCTCTGGTGACTAGCTACATTTGATAGAGGGAAAAATACACAAAATACAGCACACCAAGTAATCGAGAGTACGGAGGTTCAAACAAAAAAATTTCTAAGTATGTATGCTTAATACGTAAAGAGTTAGCTAACACTCTGTATCGGTGCAAGCACCCCAGTCGCGGCTTAAGAAACAAACAAATACACGAGACAACAATGAACAAAATGATCTGAGGGAATACTTTAAGATATAATTGGAAAGCAACAAAAAAGAGCATAATAAGAATAAAACAAAAGTCAAAAGGACGCATACATTCAACAAGTAATGCTTATAAAGGATCTAGAACACTAATACATTCGGAATGGTGCAAGACAAGCACTACAAAAAAAATAAAAGGAATTAGCATCCCTAAACACCATACGGGCAGGAAAATATCAAGTAACCATAAAAAGTAATCACAAATTACAAACACTAGGATGTATGGTGTTTAGGGATGCTAATTCCTTTAGGTTCAAAGTCCCGAAAGGATCAGCTTCATCAAATTCGGTGTTGGCCCCCAGAACAAAGTTTGAAACTTTTTGCAAAGCTTCTTGGAACTGAACATCCGAGCGATCCATATGCATTCCCCTTTCAACAATTGACTTAATACCAAGAGAAAAAATACGAGCAAAGATAGCATTAAACTCATCACTAGAAAGCAAATTCTGGGCAAGGCAATTAAAGTTAGAACTCACAAAGCGAGTAACATCGCTCTCAAGATCACCAAAATGCTGCTCAGTAGCGGTAGCCATGTCTTTGTACTTCTAAGTTTTAGACTCTTGAATAACAAGCTTGTTCTATAGATTTCTCATGACAAGCGCTTGCTCAGACAGCATGGAATCAGTTCAGACCAGCTCATCCGCCGACATAGCAGCAGTAGCCTCGGCCTCGACAAGCTGATCCTTTAGCCTTTTAACTTCATCAGACAAAGCATGATTTGATGCATGTAAATCCCTATTCTCTCAATTAGGGCTCCTTGGTGTATAAAAGGAGACCCTAGGGCATGTAGTTCATATCTCTCTCAATTATATATATTTTTTATATATAGCTTCAAGGTACACAGAGTACTCGTCTTATTGATAATAATAATATTGGAGCTTTTCAGTAATATCATTGTTCATATAGTTTACTATTTTATTAATAGTAAGATCATTCATTCGGGTTAAAGGGGTTAATGAATAAATAAAAAGTGGGTGACATAGCCTTTTTTCCTCTCCAACGTCGCAGAAGTAATAGGTACGATCAAGAGCCTTTTTATAAACACGGGGTCCTTAAAGATTTCCTTGTTCTAAATATTAGCTTCCGGAGCATGAGGCTGCTCCCATTCTTCTCTGGTGTACCTAGGAGGACTACTTGTTAACATTAAATATTCACTAAACTAGGATGATTCGAAGGTCAGGAAGGATAAAAGTGAAAGAGAGCTATATTAGATTAGATAGAAAAGATGGGAAGAGTGTGTGTATTTCTTGAGAGAGAAAGGAGAAAACACACACATTTATTACAAGAAAACGATTATCCTCATCCTCCTAGTGAAGTCTAGGAGGACTTATTTATAGTCTATTGTGAAACACAATAAACTATCCAACTAGTCATTATTAGTCCCTACGTGTCACGCCTTAAGTAAACTAGTATGATTCCATATAAGTCTTCATATTTTAAGGCTAACAATCTTCTCCCAAATATGTAGACATATGGAATTACTTACAATATTCCTAACAAGTACAAAATATAAAAATAAATAAAGTCTTCTTAAGCGCCTCCAAAGCTGAAGATGTCTTTTGAGTCTTATGGTCCTGATACTTGTACTCCAGCTTGGATCTTATGTGTCTTTACTTGTTCAGGAACCATTTTAGTATGCATGATTTGGTATTGACTTTCACCAATCATGAAAAAATGTCATTAAAAAGCTTATTCATAGCTCCTTTTTAACGAAAGTTTCTGAATTAGCTTCACACACAATACCAATATTCCGTATCTTAGCATATCTAAAACTGTGATGTAACTTCGTAGAGGATAGCAGAAGTATAATAGATAGCTGAGAAGAAAGAAGTAGAAGTAGATTCCAAACCACAGCAAAAATTGAAAACTATTCTTATGTTTCAGTCATTAAGTCTTAGATAAAATCAGTTTAGGGGAACATTGCAAGAAATCAGCAACAATTCTTCCACGGTTTGCTGAATAACTTCACTCAAACCATACTAAGTGAAGTAGAATTGCTTAGGATTTAAAAAGGCCTTCTTAGTGTCTGTGGTTGCTGCTAGTTCTGATTGTTACTATGTTGGTTTCAAGTTACAACTGCTGGTTGGAGTTACTGCTGCTGCTCAAGATTGAAGAAAAAGTTCTAAGTCATTACTACTGCCTAGTGTAATATTAGTTACTGCCAGTACAACAATATTAATACTGCTGGAAGGTTTATGCTCTGTTAGTATTGTTAGTCTGTTTTAGGACTGCTAAAAGAGATTTGTATAAGATTTATTAGAAAAGATTATATTGAGTAGAAAACGCGTTGTAAGCCCATTAGGGCTTCTTGGTGTATAAAAAGGAGAACCTAGGGGGCATGTAGTTCATAATCTATCTCAATTGATATACATTTTTGATATATAGCTTCAAGGTACACAGAGTACTCGTATTATTGATAATAATAATATTGGTGCTTTTCAGTAATATCATTATTCAAATAGTTTATTGTTTTATTAATATTCTTCTAAGTATTAAAGAGTAGATTCTGCATACTCTTTAGCATTCACAAAGTTTCTACATAGTTGTTTTGGATTTATCCAAAGTAACTTAACCTTTTCAAAACTATGGATCTCGATCTTAATTTGGGATCAATAAGTGGTATCAGAGCTTGGTATTGTGAACTTTGATTTAGAAGAAAATAACAAAAGATCCCTCTACTCACAAGCGAAGTGATAGGATATAGAAACTGCTCAAAACACTACTTAACTACAAAGTTGACCATTCTCAAAAAGGGTTGAATATGATATTGTGGGAGGGCTAGGATTGAGCAATAACTTTCAAGATTAAGACTCTATGCTCTATGGGATGTCATAAAGAATGGAAACTCGTTTAAAATCAGACTGCTCAAACAAACAATAAATGTTTATGTACCTTAACTTACTAATACCAGGTCCTGTATCTATGAAGAAAAGGCTCAAAAAGTAGATAATGTGAAGGCAAGAAGTTGTTTACTAATGCACTTCCTAATGAACCATTCTAATGACCATTTAATCTGTGACAAAGGGGATGCTAAGACTTTGTTTGCTGCTATACAAACAAGATTTGGTGGTAATGAAGCCACAAAGAAGACTCAAAAGACTCTTCTAAAGAAAATGTATAAGAACTTTAGTGCTACAAGCACAGAGTCTCTTGAATCAATTTTTATCAGGCTTCAGGAAGATTGTAAGTCAACTTGGATATTTGGGGTGAAATTATTCACAAGAAGATTCTCAATTTGAAATTTTTGAGGAAGTCAGACCTTCTGAATGAATTCTCATGTTATGGGTATGAGGGAATAAACATGTGATCTAGACCACAAGGAGCTTTGCTTGATCTCTACAAACAATTTCAAGATTGTTGAACAAGAGGTTAAAGGATACTGCAAGCTTAAGCTTAAGCTCAACGCTCTCAGGAAACATAGCTTTTGTCGTATCCCATAGTAGTAATAATGAAGTTAATATGCTTATGGAGTAGTACTGTTAACCACTTAAGTTAGCCTTACTTAGCACTTCAAGTTAGCACTGCTAGTATTCAAGTTAGTATTTGCTAACTTAAGTGATGCCACTTGTTTTCACATTTTTGGCCCATCAACCAAACGGAGTCTCAAGTTGTACATGTGGACCTCTGAAAAAACAATCCATGGAAGATGGGGGGACTTTTAAGATGATGATGGATGTTGAAGTGGTAGTTTAGTATTGCTGAGCATAAGGACAAGAAGGTTTTTCTAGTAAGAAAAACTAGTAGAAAGATCACTATAATGAGAGTGACACAGCTGGATATGACAAGTCCAAGGTTTAGAGTGTTTCAATGCATAAGTTGGGACACTTTGCAAAGGGAAATATAGAGGACTAGGAAACCAAGATATCAGGAAACAGGAATCAGATAGCTCTTGAAGGATTGTAAATGTGGAAGAAACTTCTTCAAAGCATTGTGGATATTGATGGAGCTGGTTTTGACTGGAGCTATATGGCAGATGATGAAGTCCCTACAAACATGGCTCTTATGGCTTTTTCAGACTCTGAGGTACATAATGACAAAACTTGTTCAAAAATCTGTCTAAAAAGCTTTAACACTCTTAAAACTCAACTTGATGATTTAAGAATAAAGTTTAATAAATCTAAGTTCAATTTAGCTACTTATAAAAGAGGGTTATCATTTGTAGAAGAGCAACTTGTCTTTTACAAAAAGAATGAGGTTATTTTTTGTGTGCAACTTGATGTTCTCAAAATAGATATCTTATATAAAGACTTAGAAATTAGTATGCTTAAAAGTGAGTTAGAAAAGTTTAAGCAAGAAAAGAACTGCAATCAACTTAAAATTGAAAATTTTGATAATGCTTCTAAGAGTCTAGACAAATTAATAGGGAGTCAGATAACTGATAAAAGTAGAAAGGGTGTGGGGTTTGTAAGATTATAATGTTATTCCACCTCCTCATACAAGGTTATTTTCACCCCCAAAGTTTGATTTAATCTTTCCTGGTCTAGAGGAGTTCCAACAGCCTGAGTTTGAAGGCTATGGACCTAAGACTAGTAAGAGTGTTAGTGAAGATATTTCTAATGAGGTTAGGGAATCTCCTGATGCCCCATTGGTTAAGGAGTTGGTGTCAGATGATAAGTTAGAGAAGAAAACTGTTTTTCAGACTTTGTCAGATAGAATTTGTTTAGACCTAACATAAACTTGAAAAACCAGGTAGGAAAACCAGTTAAGTTTGCTTAAATGTACATGTCTTAAAGTCCTAGGGGAAATAAAAGAAATTTGGAAAATCAGAGTCCCAACAGATAGGGATGTGTGACTTTGTGATGTACAAAAAAGCTTGTTTTGTCTGTGGAAGTTTTGACCATGTACGAGCTGACTACAATTACCATCAAAGGGAAAGGGTGGTATCTAAGAATAATTATACAAGGGTAAATTACAATTATTCTGCTAATCAAGCTCACCCTAGTGCTCACAAGAACATAGTTCCAAGAGCAATTTTAGTTAAAACTGGCCTAAGACCACTTAATAATGTTAGGCCTGTTAATACTGCTCATCCCAAAACTACAGTTTATAGTGCTAGACCAATGTCATGTTTTTCTAAATCAGCACAATCAACTGTAAAGAGGCCCTATCAAATAAGAACAACATTAACTAACAAAAATTTTAGTCAAAAAGTTAATACTGCTAAGGGAAAATTTTATACTGCTAGGCCAAAAGCAGTTAATACTGCTAGGCCAAATTCAGCAGTAGTTAATGTTGTTAGGGCAAATCAGGTTAATGTTGTTAAGGCCTTAGCATGTTGGGTTTGGAGACCTACCAAACTTAATAGTGCATCAATTACTTTGAAGAGACATAATTATGTTGATGCACGAGGCAGATCCAAGTCAGTGATGGCTTGGGTCCCCAAAGGAAACTAATTTCCTTATTTTTATGTGCAGGGTCATCCACAAAAAGAAGATCAAGGCTATGTTGATAGTGGATGCTCAAGGCACATGACAGGGAACATGTCCTATCTCTCAGACTTTAAGGAATTTAATGGAGGATATGTTACCTTTAGGGGAGGAGCCAAAGGAGGGAAAATTACTGGTAAAGAAACTCTTAAAATTGTTGTTGCATGTACAAACTCTAATGATTTTGTAGGTACAGAAGAATGTATTGGTCCAGGTCATTCTAGCAAGGAGACAGGATCTAGCCAAGACTAAATTTTGATGCCATTGTGGAAAGATGGTTCACTATTTGATTCTTCTTCAAAGAATGCTAGTAATGATGAACCACAACCTTTTAGTGATGCTGGAAAGAAGGATGATGAAGGTGTATGTAAAGAAAGTGGAATTGCTGATCAAGAGAAGCCTGAAAATAGTACTCAAGGTGTTAATACTGCTGGGCCAAGTATTAATACTGAACCAGACATGTTTTCTTTGGGAGATAATGCTACACTTGAAGCCACACATGCTGATTTCTTTGGTGATGAAACAGAAGTGGATATGAGCAACATTACTACCACATATCCAGTTCCTTCTACTCCAAATACAAGAATCCATAAAGATCATTCACTTGATCATGTGATTGGTGATGTACAGTCTGGTGTACTGAAAAGGAGAATGACAAAGACTACAAATAAACAAGGGTTTATTAGTGTTGTTTATGAAGGGAAAACTCATAAAGACCTTTATACTTGTCTGTTTGCTTGTTTTCTATCACAAATAGAACCCAAGAAGGTGATTCAAGCTTTAACAAATCCAAGCTGGATAGAAGCAATGCAGGATGAGCTTCTATAGTTTAAATTGCAGAAGGTTTGGACTTTGGTTGATTTACCATATGGCAATAGGGCCATTGGGACAAAATTGGTCTACAGGAACAAAAAAGATGAGAGAGGTATTGTTGTTAGAAACAAAGCAAGGCTAGTTGCACAGGAGTACACTCAAGAATAGGGAATAGATTATGATGAGGTTTTTGCTCCAGTTGTTAGAATTGAAGCAATTAGGCTGTTCTTAGCCTATGCCTCATTCATGAACTTTGTTGTTTACCAGATGGATGTGAAGAGTGCATTTTTGTATGGCAAGATTGAAGAGGAAGTTTATGTCTGTCAACCTCTAGGTTTTGGAGATCCAGAGTTCCCTAACAGAGTTTATAAGGTAGAAAAGGCATTATATGGTCTACATCAAGCTCCTAGAGTCTGGTATGAGACTTTGTCTACCTATTTATTGGAAAATGAATTTCAAAGAGGGACAATAGATAAGACTTTATTCATCAAAAAGGTCAAAGGTGATATTCTACTAGCTCAAATATATGTAGATGATATCATTTTTAGATCTACTAAGAAGGAGTTATGCACTGAGTTTAAGAAATTGATGCACAAGAAGTATTGAAATATGCTGATTCTTTTGATCTCTTTTATTGTTTGCATACCAAATCATATCTATCATCATGCTCAGAGATTTTGTTCATAATACAAAATCTTCATCCAATTTCATATCAATGAGAAACATACATTCGCACAATGAAACAAATAATAAAATAGTTTACATGAAAATGAAATTTTGATTAATCAACAAAGCTCGATCATACACCAGAAACATATATTCAACAAAATAACACATTACACATGAACAACTAAATACATAGTACTACAACATACTAAAAGAAGTACAAGTACATCATTTCTGATGAACTCCCCAATTTATCTTTGAAGCCCAAATCTGCACATAAACAATAACGATTATATATTACACATATTAAATTAGGAAAAATCACAAAAATACCCAAATTTTCAACATTAGTTCACAAAATACCCAATTTTATTACCAAAAAGCCAAAATACCTAAAAAAATCGCAAATTTTGACACTTTACGAAACCTTTGCGAAATTGATAAAAATCGAAGAATTTTGATATTTTTAGAAAATATCGCAAACTGTTTGCTATATGTTTTAAAAATATCAAAACTTTTCGATATTTTCTAAAAATTATATTTTAATTTGATACCGATAATTTTCGATATTATTACAAAATTTTGCAATTTTTTTTTTAAGATTGAAAAAGGTCATAAAAAGGGCAAAAGGCACCTCCTCGCCTCTGCTATTGTTTTCGCAAAAAATCACCACAGACAACCTACACAAAAAATTGAGATGAAAAGTGTTTCGATCTAGGGTTTCGATCTAAAGGGTTTCGCAAGATTAGCCTCTTACAAAATACAATTTGTCTTGCCGAAGTAGAGAAGATCCCGGTAAAGTGTGGTGTTAAACTGTTTTTGTGAATTTTCAACTTAATCATGGATAAAGATACCAGCTCCGGTAGTTTGTATTCATAACAATTCATGTTTAATTGTTAGTTTGAATTATGGATTTTTCGAATTATTGTTTTTTTCGAATGAGGGTTTTACTTGAATTGGGTTTTTTCGAATTGGGGGTTTTCGAGAAGGTAAGGTAACTTGGATCACCCCAACTGTTGCTTAAACCTTAGAGATGATGAGATTTGAGTGATTGTAGGCGTTGATGTGTATATCTGACTAGTGATGAAGTTAATGCGAAATTGTTAAATACTGAATATAGCATATAAGATTTTCAAATGGCAGTTGAGAAAACTTTAGGCTCTTCTCACTTGCTATATTATTTTGGATGTGAAATATTTTATACTTAAGCTCTTGTTGTATACGAAGTTGGTTCCGTTCTTGTGGTTGTCACAAATGTGCTTAAGTAGAATACAAGAATTCACCTTAACTATTTGTGGCTTCACTGTTATTAGTCATGAATGCGTCAACGAATAGATGATAATAGAATGTCCATTGTGATCACGAACTAGTTTTTTAACGCCTTTGGAATGTTTTCTTACACCATTTTTGTTGGCTCTGTATGTAGGTACATATATGTCACTGAATTTGTATTTTTCTAAATATTAGAGTTTTAAATTTATAATTATTTAGATTTGGAATCTAGAATTGAATAGGTCAAAGTTCTGTGGGAAATGTTTCTGTTCGCCAATATGGTCTTCCCTACTTTGTTATACAAACAACGTATTATGATTTAGTTGCTCGCATGTTATGTCTAGGCCATAGTTGGTCGCATGTTATGTCTAACAAAAAGTTTGCATAAACAAATTTTTTTTATACAACCGAGCTTAACGATTAAGGCCAATCTTGATGACACGGTTAAGGAGATACGTGAAGCTTCCTCACCTGATACCCAGTTCAAATATTCCAGAAATAATGTTTCGCGGTTGGCTCGACATTGGGCCTTACAAGATAACCCAAATTTGATTTCATACGTACTTACTTGTATGGTCGTTGCTGTAGCAATCGAGTTCTCATTTCTCGTATAGGTAAAGGGATTGCTTAGACGCACAAAGAGTTTTGCTTTAGTAACGGTTTTCGTTTTGGTGCATATGAGATATGAAAGAGTGGGTTAGACATGACGGATAAAACCCATTTTGGAATAGGATTTTTCCTCATATCGGAAGCCAAAAACAAGGGGTTAAAAATTATTGGATTGTTATTGCTATTTTGTTAAGATGCGTGTGGGTTCACTTGTTTTGATAGATAGTGACGAGTTCTTATTTGTTAAAATATGTCTTTTGGTGTTGTTACAACACGGATTCTTGGGCCACCAAATGTCACACAAAATTTCTAATGAAATGTTGATGTTGGTTGAGCATTTATCAAATTGTTAGAATATTTTTCCATGGGGTTCGTATATTTGGGAACATACATATCCGAAGCTTAGAGATGCTTTAGGTAAACGCAAAGTGAGTCATGATGACAAGCGCGAGAAAGGGGAAGAGATCCAATACACGGTGACTGGATTTGTTTATGCTTTTATGGTAATTATTACTATGTTGATATTTTATACATGTTTTATGTTGTTTTTTATGTTTTTTTTACTATTATATAGATATGGATATTGGAGGCCATCCGAGCTACACATGTTTATGTCTCCAAAGAGCCGACACAGAAAATTTCGAGGGCTTTGGCTTGGAAGACGATACTATCATTTAATTGGTCGAGATGTCGTACTTTGTTCGTCGGTGATAAGTTAGCCCCACCGTTGGAGACCCTTACACCCATATAAGCGAGAGCGAGGCACTGATTGGTGGAGGCCTCTTTGGAGTATTTTGAAGGTAACCATGTTCAAAGTGAGGCAGTAAGTGAGCAACTTGAGATTGAAAAAGACGGCCTAAGTGAGCAAGTGTAGAAGAAGAAAAGGAAGAGAGGTTCATCTGAATCTCATCAGGACCCTACATATGACCAGTTGATGACGACAGTTTACTGTCTGGAGGGCACTGTTTGTATTCACTGATACCGTTTCGTGTTTACATGGTACATATTGGTACTTTAGAGTGCTCGATTGATGGCGTTAGAGGTATGTTCTTTGTTAAAGTCTAGTTTATTTATTAATATATTATTTTTTATTAATTAATTGCTTTTTTCTTGATTATGGGTGAATGCTCTTATATTAGTACTCTCCTCAGACCGTGTTATAGTTTTAAGTGGTATATTGATAATTTAGAATCTCGCGTGTTCTTGCACTGGAGTATGTTTATTTTTACTTGATTTTGATTATTGAGTTTGAACGTCTTGCTTTTAAGTTTGGAGGAAAAGATAGCTCAAATATCGGGAAATGATTATATTAGTAGTAGGTACAAAGTAGGTTGTGTATGCTGCTGCTTTTATTCATCTGGTTGATGATTTTGATTTTTGAGGGCTAATATTTTGCTTATCAAGTTTAACGGTTTAACCTAATTTGGATTTGTGCAAATATGACAATAAAGTATTAAAGTTTGGAGGAAAAGGTATTCTATACTACCAGGTTTTGGATAAAGTGGGTGAGGTAACTGAACTCACAAGTCAAGACCAATAGTAGCCGTGCTTAAGCCATAGTAAACAAGTGCTTGTCCTAAACCTAAAGGAGGGAAATAATGAGAGAATAGCACCTGCTAGCATAGCAAAGTTTATGCCAAAAATCAGTTGACCGCCATCGTGTTTTTGTAGTTTCATACTTCATGAAATGGGGTATGAGTTGTTTTGGTAATGCACGGTTTTATATTCTATTGACAGTAATTTGTTTATTTGTAATTAATAATTTGTTATTATATGATTTATAGGGTGATGAACGTGAGTTTGGAGTCGTGTCGGATGGAGACATACGAGCTTACATGTCACCGGGACCCGTCATCAACATCATCGGCTGTCGATGCCACTAGAAAATCTTCTCCCGTTTGGTACTAAACGACGCAAATTTACGTTGATCAAACGCATTCCATTGAAGCTTAAGTCATCGATGAGATGTTATTCACGTAAATTTTTACGTTGCACCAAACCACCACCAGGATCCACTACGACCATGTCGGTACCCATGACGACTATGAATGTATATATCACTAAACAATTTGTTTACAGTTTATTTAATTGTTGACTGAATTTAATCCGCCCCTACCACGCCCCTGTCACTCCCCCCCTTAAATGATGGTCTTTAACTTGTTTTTTATTATTTTCTTGTATAACAAAAGCTGTTGAAAGATACCAAAGATACGGCCAAATATGTGGCCAAAGATGCGGCCAAAGATACACATTTAGATGTCATTACGACCATATCGGTACCCATGATGACTACCGAGGTATATATCAGTAAACTATTGGTTTAGTCGTGACTGAATTTAATATATAATGATGCTTTGGACTACCGAGGTATGTATCACTAAACTACTTGTAATATATTGTTTTCTTATATAACAAAAGAAGTTAAAGGATACCATACATATAGATGCTTCAGATGCAGCAGCCCAAGAGACTTTTTGCACAGATGAATTGCAATTTATAGGGAATAGATCCCAATTTATTAGTTACCATTTGAGATGAAGAGACGACTGTTACTTGATGCTTACATAAAGGAAAACCTGTGAACTTGCTTTTGGGATATTCTTTACCCGCAGCGGCGAATAAGGCTCGAGTTCCTTTAGAACAAGGGCAGCTTGATGGACTGGTAAGTTTACTTTTCGATCTTAAAAAGTATATTCTACAATAGTATCTATAGTGTTCATTTTGTTATTTTTGCAACCAACACATCAATGCCTTTATAGAGCTTTATGATGAGAAAAGTGTTGATTCCTAAAGAATAGATCTTTAACAACCTTAGCGTGCAATGAGGTAATGAAAACAATACATTATGTCAACACAAATAAGTTGTAGTTAGGTAGTTAATTATCAAGAAAAATCATAAAAAGAGAAAAATCTTAGAAAATGGGAATTCGGGTGTTTTATAACTTGTGATCTCTTATCTCTCTCAAACAAAAATCTTTGCTACTTTTCAAAGGTTTAGTTTGGGGAATTTTCGAGGTATTTGGTTATAAGGCATGTGATATTGCGTGAGGACACACAATCGTTTAGTTTGGGGAATTTTGATAAGTGTAGAATACACATATCTATTTATGCTTAAAATAACCCAATTAAACCCAAAACAGACCAAAAATGGCAAAAATATGCTTGTATTTGTGTTTTGTGTGTGCAGGTACGGATAAGTCAAAAATCACAAGAATACAGTCAAAATCAAGCAAACACGGACACGAGATTCAGAAGAGTACAAAAAGAAGCCAAAGAAGCCAAGCCTCAGCCCAAACCTTAGCTAAAATCCTTTTATAACATCCACAAGGACCAATCTTGAAAATTTCCAAAGTTATTTATAACTAGAAATGGAATCACAAAGAAAGGGACTGAAATTGCCAAGAGGGCAAAGTCCAACTGAATTTTACCCCGTACTCAGTTATAAAAAAAGGCGGGTAACTCCAAACACTATTCATCGTCTTCCCCATTTTCACCCCATGGTAAAACAAAGGGCAAATGAAAATTAAAGGGTACGGAAGACAATTCAAGGTCTCTCTTACAAGATGGCAGGGATAATTCAGTCAAATCAAGAGAAATTATTGGTCTACTCAAGCTTTGAGCGTACGCGGCTATGAAAGAAGCACAAATATAAGTGGGGTTTTGTGCTAAAACACTCGCTAAACTAGCACAAACGTCACATCAAGGGAATGACACGCTGGCAATCCTTAGGTGTCCACAAAGTGATCTAACGGCTCAAAATTTAGCCCCAATGATTGATGGATTGGATGGCAGAGATTGATGGGAGCTCAGAGGGCCTAGAAGCTTCAGCTTGGCACTATAAATAGGCCTCATTCTCACACACACAAGGAGTCTTCTCTTTTTATCTTTCTTTTTAGTAATTTTTAGTTTAATTTCGTAATTTTACTTAAATGTTTTTGTAATCTTCTTTTCTAGTAATGTAATTCAGTTTTCAATTAATGAAATTCAGTTTTAATTTGTCATAAGCTCTTCTTATTTTCAACCTTTAAGCTCTCTTAATAAGCCATTTTGTCTCAATAAGCTAATAAGCTCATATTAAGCTCTTTCAGTCTATAAGCTGAAATAGAGCTGTTTGAATTCAGAATTAATCTTACCTAAACCTTAAATCAGTTAAATCTATTATGGATCTAATTGGATTAGAGCTTTTTGGAAGGGGATCTTAACTTGGAAGAGATCCCAAGGACTTATACTCTAGCTTATTCATAAGCTAGGGAGCTTGTAGCTGCCTTAATTGGTTCCTTTTGTTTAGCTAAAGGATCAAGTAAGTTTCTCTTTTCACTCTTCTCTAATTTCAGTTTAAGTTGCTTAGTTTTAGTTTATATGCTTATTTGCTTATTCTCTTTGCTTATTAGTGTTTAAATATCTCTTCTAGTGCTTATTAGTTGTTTGTCCTAATCTGTTTTTGCTTATATAGTTATAGATCATTAGTTATTAATTTCTGTCATAAAAACTCATAAAATCCAAAAATATTAGTTTAAATAGTTTAATCATAGATTAAGGTTATTCAGTATGTTTAAATCATGATTATTAAGTTTGTTTAAGCTATTTTTATCTGGTATTTAGTTTTTGTTCATTAGATTTCTCTTAAAAAGCTTTTCTCAAATCTGTTATAATGATTAAGTAGTGTTTGGTTAAGTGCAATCTCAATTTGCACTAGCAGTACTAACCTCAGTTAGTACTGCTGAATCTTTACACTACCAGTACTAACCATAAGTTAGTACTGTTAGCTTAAATTTCAGTAGGATTAAGTTTAGTTTCAGCTTATTAAGAATTTAGTTTCAGTTTTCATTATTTAGCTTAATTCATAGCTTATTTTTGTCCTTAAAAGTCGAATTGCATCAGCAGTACTTTCACTTGAAAGTACTGCTGAATTTTTACACTAGCAGTACTAACCTCAGTTAGTACTGCTGTGTTCTTAGCTTAATTTAGATAAGTAATTTTAAGATTTAGCTTATCAAATTCAGTAGGATTTAAGTTTTAATATAGCTTAATTCGGTTTAAGTCTTAATTTGCAATTTCTAGCTTATTTACTTAGTTTAATTCAGCTGTCAAATGTCATAAAAAACCTGAAAATTCCAAAAACAGTACTTAGAACTTTAGGATTTAAATTTGTTAAATTAGCTTTTAAGTCTAGATTTTATAGCTTATTTAGATGGATAATAAGTAGATTAATAAGTTCTTTAAGTTTATGTTTTTTAAGTCCTAGTTTAGCTTATTAATGTTTACTTTACTTGGATTTTGTGTTTCTTTGCTTATTTCCTGAGTTTGCTTATTTCTTGATCAATTTCAGTAGCATAAGAGTAGTTTAAGCTTTGATTTCTTTGCATTCTTAGATTAAGCACATCATAAGCTCTTTAGGACTTCTTTCCTTTTTCATTTTGATCTAGTTTTGAGTTTTTATAGCTTATTTTCTAAAATCAAAGGTTAAGCCTTCCTTTCTGAGGTCAGTTTAGAAATAAGCTCTTTAATGCTTATTAGTAGAATTTTAGCCCTAAGAGTCTTTATTAATCTTGTTCCCACTAGCTTCCTTTACAACTTTGCTTCTTTGAGTTTTTTTTCATTTTAAGCTCTTTAAAATTTCGAATGCTTTATGGACTTAGTTTGTTGTCGGGATAGATTCTCAGGGTAGAAAGTGTAACTTTTCGATTTTAATTGTTTTTCAGTTAGTCCCTCCGTTAGTTTGTTAGTTTCCCTGTTAGTTTCTTAGGTATTTGCACCATTAGTCCTTAGTTAAGTTTTTAATTAAGTTTAATAGTTTTAATTAGTAATTAGGTTTAATTTTTAATTAGTTTAATTAAACTTTTATAAAAAGAGTAAAAATAGGGCTTTTACTTTTAATAACTTTCGGCACTTTTTCTTTGTTTAGTGAAATTTTAGTTTATATTTTTAGGGTTAAATTTTAGTCAATTTACTTTATAGTTGCATTTACCGTATTTGTTTAATTGTTCTTTTTAATTTTATTTTCATCCCTTTCCAAATCAAACATCTTTGTTTCATTCAAATCAGGATCCGAACCTAAACGTGGTTTCAATTTCACTAGTCATTGGGGATAACGACCCGGGTGATCATACTTACCCGGTTTAATATACGTATTTTATATTATATTATATATATTTTTGAGAGTGAATTTTATCAAGGGTAACTTGGTAACCTTCTTAATTACTCTTAGAATTATATTATTTTGTGATATATTTATAAGTATAATAAACTGCAATCAGGACCTACTGGTGAACAGTAACTTTTACTGTTCACACCAGTTTATAAATTTATTTTTATAGTTTTTAGTTATCGTAAATTCGTAAACGTCGTATCTTATTCGTTATTGCTCTATTTTTAGCGATTCTTTTGAGCACGTCTTCGTTTTTAAAAGTTCTATCATATTAGTGATGTTTTTATAAATAAATGTCCCTGATGAATAGTAACTTTTTATAAAATTTATTTTATAAAACCCTGTATATTTGGCGTATCTTTTTCGTTATAAGGCGGTTTTTTGAGTTCTCTACATATTTGGAAACATCATGAGGTGTACTATCTTTCTAAAACATAATATGGCTGTTTCAAAATATGACCCAAAACAGTCCCTTTTCAACTTTTATCATTTACTTTTTATTTAGTTCTTTTATATACCTTTTGGACTTAGTAACATTACCATAAGCCTTTTAAAACTATATATACCCTTTAGTCCCTACGTATATTAGTGTCATAGGTCCATTATTTGGTCTACATGAGTCCATGACAACAAGTTTAACAGTCATTTACTACCATTTTACTTGTAACTTAATAAGTAACTTTAGAAACACTATTTTTGTATTTACATTTTTATACGTATAACCTTTAATGGTACAATACTTATATGTTCCATTATGACATGATATTACCTCAATATTACATGTGTGAAAGTGGTACAAAACAATGAATCACAAGTAAAAATATGTGCTTACTGTCAAAACTAACCTAAATGGTTGATTTGCTAAATAGAAACTTATTTACCTATAGAATGTATTTGTTAAAAGGACATAAAGGGTTTTAGGTACTATAATGATGATGTGTGGTGGTGAACACAAGTTCTACACTTGTTTAGCAAATCACCGAGCTTGAACTCTTGAAAACCCTGAATTCAAGCCCATAATACCCTAATCTTGCTTTTATGTCTTAGATATTTGTACAACCTTTAGCCAACCACTTGACAAAACACCTTAGGTTATTATAGGAGAGGTCTATGAGTGCTTGTATGGTCTTAGAGATTACATGCTATGGATTTATTTATAGTGGAGGGCTTTGAGCTGTGGGCTTTAGGGTGAGGAAAAGAGAGTGTTATTTGTTTTCTCCTTGATGAATGGATAGTATGTTTAATTACTAGATGCTATCTTTTTATTTCTTTAAGACTTGGTCAAGGATTTGCATAGGAAAGTCTAGTTCATAGATGAGGAAATCTAGGATAGTTTTTTTGGTCATGGTTTGGCCTTTAAAATATCTAAATGTTCCTAAAAGGTGAGATCATCCCATGAAATTTAGGGGAGGTGTTTTGTAGATAGTTTCTTTGTATCTATCTACCCATATCCGGTTTTGTATGTATATATGTGATGTTATTTTGTAAATTTTGGGTATTGGGTATAAATGTGGGTATTTGTTGAAGCGTAGAAAAGTTTTGGTGGTTCCGGGTATGCCTAAACGTATTTTATCGCGAAACGTAAACACTTTACGCAACCAATAAAAATAAAATTAACAAAGTTAATAATTATCCTCAAAATAATTACTTAACACTTACTTGATGTAACCATTAAATTGTTTGATGCCCGTTTACATTAAACAATAATTTTTAGCTTACGCGATTTAACTTAACGATTACGATTTAAAGCAAACGCGTACAATACTAAAACTATATAGTGAATTTATTAACGACATCAATGACCCTAAAACACGGGGTGTTATAATAAGCATACTAGGAAATCATCTTAACTTGAGTGCTTAATATTTGATGTTCAAAATTTGTATAGAATTTGTGTTTTTGGTGTGTATAGGCCACAGCAAGGGGAAGAGAGAAAGGAGAGATTGGTGTGATTTTTATTTCAAAATGATAGTGTGTGTGTACTAGTTGGTCAAAGTAGTTTAAGTATGGAAGTAAGTATATTGCCAAGTGTATAAACATGAAGCAAGAATCAACACCAAGGGGACACTTGGTCCCTTGGTTGATCCGCCCCAATGGGGTTTGATTTAAATAGGGTGAGTTATATAACTTGTCGCATAATTTGTAAATACGGGTATTATCAAAGTCTGATACTTAAAAGGTACGATTTGTAGCCGTTTTTCGTAAAACATAAAAATAGTACGAGACACGAAAAATAAAAACAAATGCAACAAAAATATTTCTACGGCATTTTGGAAATATAAACATCGATGCTTAATCGTAGAATTCGCCAGTTCTTCATAATCGTTACTTAAATTACAAATGTAAGCCCTAATTCTTTCGGTTAGTCGTGAGTTCATATCTCAACATAAAAATGAAAAATATAATTAATACTCGAGAATAAAATAACGACCTGAAATTGACGGATTGTCACACGAGTAGTCATCTTTATTATCATTGGTAAAACAAAAAGTTATTTTCTAGTTAAAGTTTATTTTCTTTCTGATTATCTAAACACTACTCAAATCCTTGTGGACGACCTGGTCTTACCTAAAAATATTATACTACATACGTGGGTTATACTTTTACCCATGTGTTTCCCTATAATAAAATTGGTATTTTCAGTCATTATAAATTTAAAGCTTTTGAAACACATCAAAGTTTTTGGCGCCGTTGCCGGGGATTTTTAAGCTGTTCTGTAGTCAACCCTGGAAAATTACTTTAACTCCCCCACTTTTTCAAAAATCGCCGTACAGTTTTCTAGCAAACTGACCCCAAACAATTTCTCCCTCGGATGCATACACGTGCTTCCAATTCTGAACTTGTTGAACCTTTACCTGAACCTGAACATACTCTGAATCGAATACTTCGTCGATGAAAAAGAAGAGTTCCATATAGTCAAAGAAACAATCCACCACAAAATCCAAGAATTATCTACCTGCCAATTCTTAACATCAATTACTTCCATCACTTCCTTGATATTCTTCGAAATTACGATCCAATGGATGATGAACCCATGTGGGCTGCCGACCATGTTGTCGCTCCGACTCCTGGTTCCACAATCACTATTCTCAAAACTGCAAACGAATTTGCTATTAAAGGTAACCACTTGACTCTTGTCAAAGGAAACAAATTTGATGGGAGAACCAAAAACGATCCTCATAAATACATTCATGAATTCCTCGGAATCTGCGATATGTTTAAATACAGAGATACCAAAAATGAAGTCGTCCGCCTAATGATGTTTCCCCTATCACTAACTAGAGAAGCAAAAACATGGCTGGACAAACTCAACGAAGGGACTATCGAAACATAGGATGAACTTTGAACCGCTTTCATTAGCCGATTCTTTCCCCTAGCTCTTTTCGACCGACTCCTCAGAGAAATCCGAGCTTTTTCTCAACATGAAAATGAATCTCTAACCGATGCTTGGCTTCGTATGAAGGAAATGCTCCAAAACTGCCATGGTCATAATCTTTTCAAAGGCAACATTATAAAAATCTTCTATCAAGGTCTCAGCGAAATAACCCAAGAAGTTCTGAATGCCGCAGCCGGTGGTATTTTCCTCTATAAAACACCAAATCAAGCTTATCAGCTTCTGGGAGACAAAGTCTTACTCAAACTCGACTGGCCTAAAAATCAAAAAACCATATCATCTCTTAAGAAAACCCTTGCTTTCGTCGATGAAGGTAGCAGTAATTCTGATACTGACAAAATTATGGCCGGAATGGATGCCATGACCCTGAAAATGGATGCTCATTACAAAGAACTCTAATCGAATGCAAAAAAAAACCCGATCTTGATGAAGACAACATACCTATGTCCCGAGAAGAAGAAGCCAAATTCATGCCAACCTTCCGTAAGACTCATTTTTACAATGATTACCGCGACCGAGACTCGAATCGCTATAATTGGCATTCAAGCGAACGGAGTAGTTATAACCAAGACAACTACCGATCTAATACCGATGATAAACCATATGATCTTCAGAATCAATTCAATGATTTCATGAAATCTCAACAATCAACCAACGCTTTTGTCAAAGAAACGTTCATGGATCTTAAAACTCAACTCGAAACAGTAGCCAAAAATCATCAAGCTTCAATCCAGAACCTTGAAATTAAGTTCAACAGATTTGCTGACAAGCAATCTGGTCGACCTTCTGGATTTCTTTCAGGTAACACTCAACCAAATCCAAAAGGGAACAATTCCAAAGCCTATCAACCTCTGCAATCTCGCAATGAGCATGTGAATGTCGTATTAACAAGAAGTGGTAAATCCTATAACCCACCAGTTAACCTAAATGATCAACAAAACGATTCTGAAAGCCCTATCAACTTTGATAGCGATGATGAAGACGAATAACCTAAACCACAACCAAAGACTCAAAATCCAAAACCAGTTAAAGAAACTCCGTTACCCAAACCATACAAGCCAAAAATCCCGTATCCTCAACGTCTTAGAAAAGAAAAAATGGAAGCCTAATACGGAAAATTCCTTGACATGATCTACGCCGTTCGAATCAATGTACCTCTTATTGACGTCTTAGCCGGAATGCCTAACTATGGAAAATTTCTCAAGGAACTAATAAGCAACAAGCACAAAATTGAACAAATTTATGCCGCTTTCTTAAGCGATGAAAGCTCAGCAATGATCCAAAATAAAGTTCCACCAAAACTCGGAGATCCCGGAAGTTTCCTTATTCCATGTAATTTCAAAAAAAACCTTCTCCTGTAATGCTTTAGACGATCTTGGTGATAGCATTAACCTTATGCCATATTCCTTATATGTCAAACTCTCTCTTGAAACTCTTAAACCTACCAAAATGAGCGTGAGATTAGCCAACAGATCATTATAATACCCTGTTGGAATAGCTGAAAATATGCTCGTTGAAGTTGGTAAATTCACCTTTCCTGCCAATTTCGTAATTCTCGAAATGGAAGAAGATAGTAAAGTTCCCCTTATCTTGGGACGACCATTTCTTCACACTGCTGATGCAGTTATTCGAGTTAAACAGAAACAACTAAATCTTAGAGTTGGAACTGAACGAATGATCTTTAATGTCGTTCATTTGTTACAATGCTTGAATCAAATAAACCCTCAGATATATTATATATATTTATAGAAAATACATATACGTATACGTTAGCAAAGTATCATACAAATTATTCTTAGGAAAGAATAATTAGTAATCAACACGGGTATCGTTTTCCTCGGCGAGAGATGAATAGAAATCTACGTTTAAGTTGTAAATCGAGCTTGATTGTCATTCAAGTTTTTGGTTTTGCTTTTAAACTATTTTTATACTAAAAATTAAACTAATAATAATTCTAAGATTAAAAACTAAAAGATAAAACTAAAATTGATCTAAAAAATATAAATGACAAATATGCTTGCTAAGTGACGTGAAATGTTCCTTAAGTGCGGGCTTAGGTTTAACGAATTAAAATCCTTAGAAAACAAGTTTCAAGAAATTAAATGACAAGTAAAGTAAAATGCTTTTTAAAATAAATGACAAGTATTTAAATTGCATTAAAAGTAAATGACGGTATGTAAATTGACTATTAATTTTTTAAACCTTTTTAAAACCGCACTTAAATTCCAAATCACTAATCACTTAGCAAACACAAGTTATTTACTCACTACTCATAACGAAATTCAATTTAACAAACATAGCATTTAACGACAAAAATAAATCTACACTAAGCATGGCAAAAATCAAATACGCAAATATATTATGGAACGATAAAATAAAACTATTCTAAGTATTGAAAAGAGATTAGAAAATAGAACCCGAAATGAAGAACCGCAATGATATAAAACCACCCGATCTTACAAACTTAATAAACAAATAAGCTTATCACTTAAAAAGCTTCTACTTCACTAATTAGCAAATAAAGGTGTCAACTTTATCTACTAATTACTTCCATAAAAACCATAAAGATCAAAACTTTATCTATTTATCAACCTTATAAGACCCTTAAGCTCCGGCCTTAGAGTTGGATAGATTTTATCAACATTAAAACAAACAAGGATTAAGATGAACAAGATAATATTAAGCTACTAAGACAAAATAAGCTAGAATTTATTCTAAAGACAATAAGCTAATAAAAAGATGAAAACTTTAGATCTAAATCTACCCGAAACTAAGGTGTTCAATCAAGTGAACTTGGATCGGGTATATTTAAAGATTTAGATCTAAGAAAAATAAGCTAGAATTAAAAAGCAACAAACTTTATGCTAGAAAATAAGCTAAAAATATAAGATCTATTATTTTTAGATCTAATCCACCCGAAACCAAGGTGTTCAATCAAGTGAACAAGAGACGGGTATATTTAAGGATTAGATCTAAAAACAATAAGCTAGAAAAATAAGCAATCAAAAATAAGCTAAAATAAGCTCACTCGAAAAGCTCTAAATCAAAATTAATTTAAAATAAGCTATTAAAGAAGCTTATTAGAATATAAGCTTAAGAGATCGGATCCAAAAAATAAGCTATAAGCATGAGCTTATTTGGAAATAAGCAAAAGAAAAGAAAGAGTAGAAGAATAAACATAAAGAAAAGTAAAAAAGTAAATAAGCATTAATAAAAACCAACCTTAAAATCAACATCTTCATTCATGAAAAATAAGCCAATATAATAAGTTGATAATAAGCTAAAAAGCTTTTACAATAATAAGCTAAAATAAGCTACCAATATTCTACTCCTACACCTACTCTAAAACTATACTATGTGAAAAATAAGCTAAAAACTAACACCTCCACAAATGCACAGCTGCGTTCTAATTTATAGCCCAAAGTGGCCTTGGGGGTATTTTCATCATTTCATGTACTCATCCAATCAAATTGCTACATCTGAGGGCATTATAGTATTTTCCTTTGCTCCACCGACTCAAGCATAGCTTAATATTTACGCCAATCATTAGCTCGGTCTCCAAACCTCATACCTAATCATATGCAGCTGTCATTCTTCCGATCCACCAACCACAATGCGCCACATCATCATTCTAGAAGCTTCTTTATCCGAACCTCGTACTGAACCTCGCAAACCTGCATAGTACCGCATACCAATCATTAGTTTTGCCACGTGTCACCACCTGAGTGGTGACACGTGGCCTGCCAGCAGTCACCGGAGCCACCACCGGTCAACTACGGCGGTCAACGGTGGCGGACGATGGTCAACGGTGGCGGTCAACGGTAGTCAATGACGGTCAACCATGGCGGACCACCTGTCAACCACCACCAGACTACCGGTCAACCACCGGTCAACTATCGTTGACCACTAGTCAACGGCGGTTCAACAGCCGGGTCTGGATCGGGTCTTAGGTCTAGTCACGTCGGGTCATAGGCCGCGTCTGGATCGGTTCGGGTCTGGGTCCGCCACGCGGCATGCCACGTGATACCACGTGTTAGCTGACGTGGCGTGGAGGGGATAAACCCTCCTGCAGAATCGACCCCGGGACCTCAGGGTTGAAAAACCCTAAGTGACACAGCTTTGCCAACTATGCTATGCATACTTTCATTAATATAAGGCAAAGTTATTTATGTATACTAGTTTTGGCCTGGGTAAGGTTCATTATAACTAAAGGTTTAAACAGGGATGAAAATGGTTCAAAATAAAAAGGTTCACATATGAAAGGCCAGTACCGTTGGACTCGTAATTTCACGCTCTTTCCAATGATGTGATCGAGGAATATTAACGACTTCATTTCGACCTCGATAAACGTGAAAATGTCGTCGAAAGTTACCCAAAAATTACCGTTTTTGCTTTGTTTTCAATCCTTTCTACGTGTAAGACATAAAAACAAAATACAAACATATTTGCAACATATTTATCCATATTTTAGTGTTTTAGTCCATTTATTAGCATTTTTCGGAGTACAAATGATGTGTGTTTTAGCACATATCAAAATTCCCCCACACTAAGCCATTGATGGTCCAACACGCAATGTAGATAAAACACGCCTGGAAATAAATAATTAAATCCCCTTTTAACCTATGACCCCTCACAATCAAACAAGAATAGAGAAGGTCCATTAAAAGGTTCAAAAATCATTTATTTTTAAAAC
>BQNB010030730.1:5463-54606 GCA_026074375.1 Tanacetum coccineum | reverse complement strand
AACTTAATAAAACTACGAGCTATGCTAAACATGAAAATACATGGGGTGACCGAGTCTTTTTCTTAATCCTAACATGTTGCCTCTTGGATCTCTACCTGTTCGTTTCCTGCTGTTTCCTTGAAGAACAATGTTCCACAGATTGTGGTCAGTGTTCATGATCCAATATTCCATCTTCATTGCCCAAGTTTCATACTCTTCTTTTTTCAAATAAGGGAATTTGGCATTACTGCTGGAAACAGTTGTTGAATTATATTGCTGGTATTGAGGCTGAGGATTTTGTGAGGGTTGTGCAGAGGAGGAAGTTTGTGCCTGAAATACAGGTTCAGTTGTTGCCATAGAAAAGACTGGTTCGGATGTTGTTGGGATGGAGAATGAAGAATCAGATGGTGATGGTCCAGTAAACGGTGGTGTTGGATACGGTGAAGTCATTGTAATGATATAGAAGCAATAACAGTAAGTATTCTTCAACAGAGACTCTCTCCAGGCTCTGATACCACTTGTAGGTCTCGGCCCTAGATAGATCTTTTAAGCCTGTGAAGGATATAGAGTACTAATGTAATCAAAAGTAACTCTGTGAGAGTCTAACAACACAATCTATTGTTCACGCGGAAAATAAACAATAGTGCTAAAGAAGAATTACTAAACACAATACTTTGATCCTCTATGGATCTTTTCTATTTATCATAAAACTATTTCTTGATTGTTCAATCGTCCCCCCAAACCTAAACCGTGTGGTTTCATTTATAGATATGAAACCCTAAACTAATTCTCCTAGAATTACGATTCCAAGAGTCTATCTACTACTTCTCATGCCTATCCATAGTTTAAACGAACTAAACTTATCCTGGAGTAATTACTTTACTCTACCAGGACTAATATCATAAGCAGCAGGAACTACATACCCGCTAGTAGCAACTATTACACTATCAGTAGCAATTACTCTACCAGTAGGAACTACATACCTACCAGTAGGAACTAATAAATACAAATATTCCTAACAACCAGTAGGAACTAATAAATACAAATATTCCTAACAGCCTGCTATACTCAAAATAGATCAATCATTGTCAAAAGACAAGATAAAACTTCATATGAAATATTCAGGGAAATAATTCCTGATATCAGTTACATTTATGTGTTTGGATGTCCTGTGTTTATTCATAACCACAAGGATCATCTTGGAAAATTTGATGCTAAAGCTGATGATGGATATTTCTTATGATATTCCTCTGCCTCAAAGGCTTTCAAATTTTATAACACAAGAAGACAACAAATAGAGGAGACTTATCATGTAACATTTAATGAAAGTATAGAAGCCATCAGGTTTACTAATACCTTAGTAGATGAGATAGGAATTGATGATTCCTCTAGATATCCTTCTGATGAATTTCAAAAGGATGATACATCTAGACAATATCAAGTATATTCTGATGTCTCATACTACATCATTCCTCATGGATGTTCACTCACTAAAATTACCCAAGAAAACCATGTCCTTAAAGTAATTGCTCTTAATGAGCCTGAAATACCTCACACTGAGAACACTGAAGGTCCTCCTAATCTAATCAACACTGAAGGGACACATGAACAAAACGTTCAGAATGATCAAATGATCACTCAACCAACTGATGCACCATCAGGGAACAATACTGAAGGTTCTGAATCCATTACCAAACCTTTAGTCCCTGATGTCACTCAGTCTCACATCTCAAATCAAGCATCTACAAGTTCTCATCCTGCTCCTCAGGATAGATGGTCAAGAGACTAACACATTGAACTTGTAAATATCATTGGTAATCCTGGTGAAGGCATGCTTACAAGAAGCATGGCTGCCAAGCTTACAGCTGCCTCAGCTAGTGAATGTCTATTTATTGATTTTCTCTCTAAGATAGAACCTAAAAAGGTATCTGAGGTACTAAAGCACCCAGGATGGATTGATGCCATGAAAGAAGAACTGAATCGGTTCTATAGAAACAAAGTATGGACTCTTGTTCCTCTACCTTGTGGAAAAATAGCCATATGTTCTAAATGGGTATTCAAGAACAAGAAAGATAAACATGGCACAACCACAAAGAACAAAGCAAGACTGGTTCCACAAGGTTATAGCCAGGAAGAAGGATTTGACTATGATAAAACCTTTGCACCAGTAGCAAGGATGGAAGCCATTAGGATATTCCTTGCTTTTGCCACATACATAAACTTTAAAGTTTACCAAATGGATGTCAAAAGTGGATTCCTAAATGGTAAACTGAAAGAAGAGGTTTATGTCAAACAGCCTCCTGGCTTTGAGAGTAGTGAGTTCCCTGACTATGTCTGTAAACTTGACAAAGCTCTTTATGGACTAAAACAAGCACCAAAGGCATGGTATGACACACTCTCTACTTTCCTTATTTAAAATAAGTTTACTATGGGAAGAATAGATAACATATTATTTATCTATAAATCAAAAGGAGATGTTCTCCTTGTTCAAGTATATGTAGATGACATCGTATTTGGCTCAACAAGTTATAAACTTTGTAAACAGTTTGAGAAACTGATGACAAAGAAATTTAAAATGAGTATGATGGGAGAACTCACCTACTTCCTTGGACTGCAAATCAAGCAGGATGACAAAGGAATCTTAATTGGTCAAGAACAGTACACTAGGAACTTACTCAAGAAATATGAAGTTTCTGATAGTTCCTCAGTGAAAACACCCATGGTTCCTCCAAACAACTTAGGTCCTGATTTAGCTGGCAAATCAGTTAATGAGACCTCATACAGAGGAATGATTGGGTCACTGATGTACTTGACTGCAACAAGGACTGATATCCAATTCTTCACAGTCCTATATGCAAGATATCAGTCCAATCCAAAGGAATCACATCTAACAGCTATGAAAAGAATCCTTAGGTGCCTGAAAGGTACTCTAATCCTTGGTCTATATTATCCAAAATGTTCAGGCTTTGATCTCAAAGGATATTCAGACTTAGACTATGATGGCTGTAATATGGACAGAAAAAGCACTTCAGGTTCTTGTCAAATACTTGGTGGAAAACTGGTTTGTTGGAGTGCCAAGAAACAGCAATCAGTGGCTATGTCTTCAGCTGAGGCTGAATATGTTGCTGCTGCTGGGTGTTGTGCAAGTATCTTATGGATTAAAAGTCAACTCAGTGACTATGACATCCATTACAAGATGGTACCCATCTTTTGCGACAATACCAGTGCCATTGCAATTTCCAACAATCTAGTACTTCACTCAAGAACCAAGCATATTGATATAAGATATCATTTCATCAGGGATCACATACTTAAAGGAGATATTAAATTACACTTCATCCCCACTGAGTATCAGCTTGCTGATATCTTCACTAAACCCCTGGATGAACCTACTTTCACCAGACTGAAAGCAGAGTTAGGCATGTTGAACATTAATTGATCAGTCTCCCTGATCAAACATGTTTAGTGTGGCGTATAATCTTCTCCCTGAAACATATATGAATCCCATGACACTGAGGGACACATTAAATGAAGTAACTAAATACTCTAAGTCTTTAGTTACTTAATGTCCTAGGTTGGTGATTGAACACATTAAACAAGAAACAAATATTCCTTGTTTAACTGTCATCCAACAGTCATGGGCCCCCCATTTTTTTCCAATCACTCAAGTAACCCACCATGCATTTAATGCTCACTCCCACAAACATGATCCCTTCCTAAAATGTCTACTCAAACGGCATTTGACTGTTATTCAAATGTCATCACTACAAAAGTGAAACGACGCAACAGTTGCCTTGAAATACGAGATCGTGCAACTAGTAGGAAATGCATTAAAAAAAATTTAGCTTCTTCAAAATGAAAAGTTTAAAATAATAATGAAAATCTTTTTCACTCCCCTATAAATAACTTTTATCAAAACAAGAACACACACAAAAATTTTACAAAGCAAACAAACTTTGCTCAAATTCTCTCTCAAAGCAAACGTGTGGGTGTTCTTCAATTTTTCAGTAATAAAGCTTATCTTTACAAGTTTTTCATTGCAATTACTACTTTCAAAAGATTTTTTGGTCAATCGTGTTCAAAACAAAGATATCCATCTTCGTTTTGTCCCTTTTGATAACATATCACGCATTTCACGGCAGTGATCAAGGTTGAAATAAGCTTGTGACCATCTGGTGTGTGATATTCTGCCATTAAAATTTGTTTGTTTTCAAACAATCTTTATATAACAATGGCAGAACAACAAACAATCAAGTATGCTCCTTAATGGAACAACATGACTGTGGACAATGTGATTTTTCAAACCAACAATGTGGTGGGTAACTCTAACTACCCACCAAATGTGCCTACATACAAGCCCATAATGAAATTTCTACGAAACTGTCCTTTGTATAATGCTTTTACCCATTGTCCCTCAGTGGTCTATCAAAACTTCCTTAGGGAGTTTTGGAGCACTGTTGTTGCCTTTGACCCTTTTCCATCAACCGATGAGCCTAAGAAACACCCACTCAAGGAATTCCCCATCAAGTTTTCAGTTTTAAATGGGCAAAAACCCTTGACCCTTGATTTTAACACCTTTTGTTCATCGACTGGCCTTAACTATGTTGATCATCCTACACCTAAGGTTGTGAAGAAAGAATTGGGAAATATTGCCATTAACCCGAGTTACCTGGATAAAACCCCAGTCCTGAATAACTCGTTTCCCGTGGCTTGGAGAATTCTATTCACTTTTGTGATTTGGGTTCTCGGCAGGAACTACTCCTCCACCGAACAAGTGAACTCCATCCAGCAGATTTTAGCCTACAGTTTCATCACTGGGACTGAGGTTGACATAGGGGAGATCATTTACAGTGATATCGTAACCAAACTACTGAATAAGTCTAGGCTGAAATACGTTTTATACCCTAGATTTATCTCATGCGCTTTACAAGTGTTACTAGGTTTTGAATACACTCAGGATAAAAAAAATTAGGTTTCTACCCCCAATCATGAGTAACTCTAATTTTACAAAGGACCCATCCAAAGTCAGTGATATTGAATTGACGGCCTATATGATTGCTGTAAACAATCGGAGAGACTCAGTTTCTCCACCTCCTTTGGCTGCAAAGCCAAAGAAAGGGAAGTCTCATATTGTAACTTCAACCTTACCAAAGTCACAGGGCCCTGAGGCTTCAGGAGCACTCTCTAAGAAGAGCAAAAGGCATAAGCCCAAAAAGCCACCCACTGATACCAAGGTAACACCACCCAAGCCAACGAAGGGTTCTGAGCAATCCCACTCAGTCTCCTTGGGCACCGTACCTGATCCCTAAGATCTAGAGAGAGACATATAACTTGCTAGTACGGGATTGCCTTCCATACTCGATGAGGGCACTCATAAATCAACACATTTGCCTGAGAGTACTGCTACTCATCCTAAAGACTCAGGGGGAAACAAACAACCCCTTGACAGGGACTTAACTTCCACGACTTCTGATGAAGGCACGGCTAAAACCATGCCACGTCTTGAAGGGTCACTTAGGGACAAAGACTCAGGGGGAAATATACCACCCGTTAATATGGAACCAATACACACCTCTGTTGCTGATCCCTCAGGGACTGCTGCTAAGTACCAGGTGGATCAAACCCAGTCCATTAGATTGAGGCAGCGGCCCCTGACCGAAAACAAAGGCAAGACTTCTTTTGAAGTGGATCCAGATACTGGACCTTTACAGCTTCAGACCTTTGTTGATATTCAAGCCTACATGATCTTTGATGATGAATTAGATAAATAAAGCGATGAAGAGGAGGTGGTTGCTGCTGGGGATGACGTGGATAAGGATATTTAGGCTACTGAAGAAGTTAGAACTCCTCACCAATGAAAGAGAAACCTGAACCCTCTAATGTTTAAGAATCTGCTTCTGACTCATCCAATCCTGACCTTAAGAGATTTGACAACACACTTCCTCTCACCGAAAGACAATTGATCAAGTATCTTGGGAAAGTGTCCAGAGTTCTCTTTAATAGGATCGCTGAGAAACAATGGGAACATCATGAAGAAGCAGCAGTCTCCTATGCTGATCTCAAGACCTCAAATGATCAATACTACGATGAGAACATAGCTTACCGAGATCAGACTGACAAACTTGTGGAAGCCTACATGAGTTCTCTTGACAGAAGCAGCACTACTATTACTGATCTCTACAAAGGCCTGGATGTAATCACTTAGCTTCTTGAAGACATAAATAATGCTGTCAAAGATGACCTTGCTGCAAACCATAAAATAAATGAAGCCACTGAGATATTCGCAAGAATCTCTTCCAACATCACTGAGGTACTTTCCTTAGTAAAAGGCTTTGATTTTTCTGCACTTCTGTCCACTATGAAAGATCTTCAGGCTCATGCTCTCAAACAAGATGAAGAGTTAGCTGCTTGGGCCAAGTCCTCTACCAACATGGCATGGACTCTTGGTTCTAGAATCTCAGGCCTTGAGAGAGCCTAAAATCACATTAAATCAAGCATGTCCTCTCTTCAGGAAGCTACCTACTCCATCAGGTCCATGATGGCTAAAATGTATGCAGCCTTTAAAGGTTAGCCCTCTTCCGCTCCCTCAGGCAGTGTCATTCCAACACTTGCTCTCACTCATATTCCATCAATTGTTAAAGGGGAGAATGTCACACCCCCAGACAGGGCCTGGACGGAATACGTGTCCGAGGGCGTGACGTCATAACAATCTGAACACAAAGCAATAAAGAACGACCACTAATCATGGACGTTTGAAAAAAAGTTGTACTCGTTGCATAAAGAAAATTTATTTAGGTTTTACAACCGATCATATGAAAGTTAAATGTAGCGGAAGCATAACAAAGTTTGATAATGACAACGAGTATATAAATAGATAAGTCTTGAAATCGGCGAAGTCACATAGCACATAGACTCCATTTAGCATCAAGAATCAAGCCAAGCTAAGCACCTGAGAAAACATGTTTAAAACGTCAAAATAATGTTGGTGAATTCATATGTTTAAGTTAGTACAAGAGTGGAGCACAAGATTTCAAAACGTATGCGACTACTATAATAGATACAGCATCACATAAAAGTATTTACTGCTGCGCTAAGCTCATGACACCGATGCTAATAACAATAGGGCATATCATATCATGCCACATAGTATTCCTGCCCTTAACTGGTGTCCCAAACCAAAGACCACCACAACGCATAATTGACATGGCATATATCTGTTTGTTCGCAGCTAATTTAGAACCAAACCAGATAGGGGTAATTAGTCCCAATAGATCTATTTATTCATTCACGCTTACTTAACCAAACTACATGATCGAAAAAACGATGGAAGTGTTATATGATTACTTTTTTAGTTTTTTATGGAAGTTCTTTCTCTACATGCATAACCCATTTGGAAAAGAATGCTTAAGCGTGTGAAGACACCATTTTGGCACTAAACTGGAAAAAGCCATTTCATGGTTAAGGAAGGCATTGTTCTTGGGACCAAAAAATCTCCAAGTCGGGAAAAGAGGTCGATCGAATCTAAGATGACGTTATCAGCAAAGAGCTTCCCTCAACCCCGACTACTGTTAAAGGAATCCGTAGTTTTTTCTGGAGCACGCCGGATTTTATAGAAGATTCATCCAGAATTTCTTAAAAATAGCCCGTCCCATGACCCATTTGCTCAAAAAAGAAACTCAGTTTTATTTCTCCAAAGAGATGTATTTGAAACCGCATTTCCACTCTCAAAAGGAATCTAAACCGAGATTCCAAATCTTGATTGCCCCAGACTGGAATTAAAGCATTTGAACTTATGGTGCGAAGCAAGCGATTTCTCCGCCTTAGTTGCAGTCTGGGTGCAAAACGTCATGAGAAACATTTCAGAGCCTATACATTATGCAAGAAGACCATGAATGAGGACGAATCACGTTACACCACGACAGAAGAAGAAATGTTAGCCGTGGTGACGCATATCTAAAAATTATGATCTTACCTTGTCCATTGAACAAATGGCACTGTATATACGGAATCATTCCACCCCTCAGTATCTCCTTTGCAAAGAAAGATTCTAAGGCGAGATTGCTCCGATGGGTTCTGCTCCTTCAAGAGTTCGACTTTGATGTAGTTGACACAAAAGGAGCTGAGAACCTAGCGGCTGATCATCTATCACGATTAGAGAACCCTCACGAGAATAATACTCGATCCGAAATAGATAAATGAAAAGTTTCCTCTTGAAACTCTATAGATTGTCGAGTGCTTTTTTGTCTCTGATGCTAGTACCCCATGGTTTGCTGACATCGCAAACTACCATGCGGGAAATCTCGTGATCAAAGGATGGTCATCCCATCAGAAAAACAAATTCTTCAAGACGTGAAGCTTATTTTCTGGGAAGATCCCATTCTGTTTAAAATCTGTGCGTATCAATGTTATTCCGACGTTGTGTTTTTTGGCAAAAGAAGTCCCATTACATCCTTATAGGCTGTGCCACGAATGGTCCCACCGGTGGTACATCACGTGCCTAACTACACAGCAAGAAAAGTCTTCGGCTTCCTGGATTCCTTTTTGGCCCACTATCTACAAAGATGCCCATAAGTTGGTTAAAACCTTGCAACTCATGGCCACGTCAGAGGAAAAGTTTCACAACGGATGAGATGCCACAAATTCATCCAAGTTGTGAATCTTTGACGTCTAGGTATTGAACATTTTGGGTGTCATTCCCATCATCCAAAGTGCCAACAAATACATCCTTCGTGGACCGGTTGATTATTTATCAAAATGGGGTTAAGCAAAAGCGCTCCCCACCAATGACGCCCGAGTTGTTTGCAAATTTCTTAAATCTCTCTTCGCCAGGTTCCGTGTGTCCCCTCGTGCAATCGAAAGTGATCGTGAACCCTTTATTGCAATGACCAATTGCAAAGGTCATGCTTAAATACGGAGTCCAATCATTGTCTCTCCACCGCGTATCATTCACAAACAAAGTGGACAGTTAAGTATCCAATCGTGGTTTTGAAGCGAATTCATTGAAAGAACCGTAGGAGAAAACCGGACCACTTTGTCCAGATAAGCTCGATGATGGCTTTATGGGCTTTTGCACAGCTACAAAACACGCCATTCGGGTTACTCCATACAAAGTGTAGTGGTACGAAAAGCCTGCTATCTGCCAATTGAGTTAGAACATAAGGCCTACTGGGCCTTAAAACATACAAACTTTGATCTAAAAACCGCTGGTGACCATAGGAAAGTTCAGCTGAATGAACTTAATGAGCTCCGTGATGAAGCTTATGAGAACTCTTTGATCTATAAAGAAAAGACAAAGAGGATTCACGACTCTAAGATCAAAAACCGCATTTTCAACGTCGGTGATCGAGTCCTCCTCTTTAACTCCAGATTAAAGATTTTCTCAGGAAAGCTTAAAACCCGCTGGTCAGGACCTTTCACTATCACACAAGTTTTCCCGTACGGCACTGTCAAGTTATCTCCAAACTCCGGGCTAAACTTCAAAGTGAATGGTCATCAAATTAAACACTACTTTGGAGGGGACGTACCACAATTGGTAGTCCCGGATCTCCAAACATTCTCTAATGTCCAATAAATTCAGGGTGACGGGCCAAGCTCACGACCTTTAAACAAGCGCTTCGTAGGAAGGCACCCCATGCTTATCGTAGTAGTGTGTAAAAATGAATAAGGTTTTTTCTTGTTGGGGGGGTAGGTTTGCCTCTCCATTACCCGTGTTTTCGTGTTTTGTGTTGTGAATTGTCCAGGATTGCCACAGATTGTGAAGGCTCTCGTACTTGTATTTTTATCAAGAGTTTCACATCCTCAGCTTCATTTTGGGAATCCAGTATCCAAATCTAATCGACTAACGTTTTATCTTTTGGCACACTTCATAAACGGCCTTAGATTTACGTAGGAAACCCTTCAAAACATCGAGGATGATGTTTAGTTCTAGTATGGGGGGGAACCTTCGAATTTGAAATTTTGCTGCAATCAGCCGGTAGTATGTAACGTAATCCCGTTTTTACCGCCAAATTTTTGCAAAAATACCAAAAAAATGAAAAAATTAAGAATTTTCAAAAAATAAAATTAGTGTTTTGTCACAGTTTCGACTTTCCTAGTGGGTAGAACGAGAATAATTTTTGACTCGATCGGGCGTGTTGAGCCCTAGCTAGTTCCTCAATTGTAGGCTAAGCTTTCACAAGGTGAAGAACAAGAAATGATAGAGTTAATTATAAGTTTATGTGCTGAGCAAGATTCTTCTAAAACTTATATGAGTAACTTGTGACTTTTTCTCCCATTAGCTTTTAATCCGCCTAATCATACGTGCTCATTTCAATTCAGCTAAGTCAATCGATGTTTTTAGAAAAAGCTTCAAATTTTGTAACTTGATTCTTTAAAACGAATTTTTTCTGTTCTTAGTAAATTGAAAGTTAAAATGCCAAAGAAGCATGAATGAAATATGAACGCAAAAATGCATGAATATTGAAATTATGCCAATGAAGCATACATTTGAGTATATGGAGCAAGTATAAGATGTGTCGTGATATCCCACTACGCTAGCAACGAGGTGGGGGTTCAAACTAAGACATCTTTACTTCTAAGGATTTGGTGTGTTGTGATATCTCACTTAGAAGAAAGGTCTAGGTGAGGGTTCAAACTAAGACACCTATCCTTAGCCATATTAGGAAGAAGGTGTTGATGTGATTTCCCACTACGCTAGCAACGGGGTGGGTTTTCAAACTAAGAACACCGGTCGTTGGTTGTGATATCCTACTAAGTGGGTGGGGGGGGGGTGGGGGAGGGGGGGGGGGGGGGGTGGGGGGAGCGAGGCCAAGTAGGTTGTTCAAACTAAGCAACGCATTCCAAGCTTAATAACTTATGATTATGAAAATAAAGATTGTTGCAAAACGTTCTACTAAACAGTTAAATTTTCCGTTCTTTAAAATCAAGTTACAAGGTCTTGATAAGTTGTTGCTTTGAGTCTTGATTCATCTTGAATTACGACTATGAAAATAAGTTGATCTATGGTTGAGTTGAATTGAGTGTACGCATTTAAATCATATATCCATGTCGGGAGTTAAAAGATCACAAGTCATAAGTATGAGTGCTTAACATTTAGACTTATATTGACAAATGATCTGTTATTTGCATTGTTTTGATCTAAGTGAAAAAAATCCGGGGACGATGAATTTATCCGTCAGGACATCCGTAGATTATTCTATGGGCGATTCTCATTCTATGATCCCAATGTTGATAAAATAAAGGAAGTCAAACAAGTAGTTAAGAAAAGAAAAAGAAAGAAAAATCCAAAAATATTAGGGATAGTTAGTATACATAAAAAAAATGGTGAAAACGAAACTTGTCTAAGCTACTGATTCTTTAAGTTCTCCTTGACGAACACTTTGCTACTTTTCAAGGTTATTAGTCGAGGGAGTTCAAGATTCTTAGTTTTCTTGAGTGTTTACTTCATAACATTGCGTGAGGACACGGCAATACCTTAGTATGGGGGATTTTGATATGTGTTTAATTACACATACCATTTTTCATATTAAGCGAACCTAAATGACTAAAAACATACCAAAAATACATTGTATTTGTATGTTTGCATTTGTATTGTGCAGGAAACGGATATTCAAGAAAAGGAGCAAAAAGAAAGCCAAAAACAAACAAGTCCAAGCACGGAGTGGAAAGGGCAAAGTCAAAAGTCAAGCCAAGTGAAGAAAATACAACTTGAGGGGCTAAAACTGCCAAACCTCAAGTTGTATTACAAAAGATTTAAAAGACAAGGGTCAAAAGTGCACATCGGGTAGAGATTGCATTTAAGTTATATAACTTAAGGGGACCATTTCTGCCTACTCCCCAAAAAGTCTTCTTTCCCGCCCAACAAACCCAGGTACAACTTGTATGTCGCCCCATACTTCTTCCCTGCAAAACCACTTCTCTCCCTAGCCAAAATCATTTCATCCACCCTACTAACCCCCCCCCCCCCCAGTTGTATAAATGCCATGTTGGCAATCCCTCTCCATTCCCAAAAGCATTTCGATGGCTGAGATTGTCTCCAAAGAAGCTCAAAAGAATCAAACAGGCTGGATTGCTTTAGATTCCCCCAACACAACAAGCACACTCTTTGCTCTCCTAAAGAAAGATACCGTAGCTGCAAGTCCAAGACTTAGGCTATAAATAGAGCCTTTTGTAAGCCTTTGAGGTTATCTTAGAATCTAGTTTTTAATTAATTTTCAGTTTTTAATCTTAGCTTAAATTTCCAAGTCATTTACAGCTTTTATTTTCAGCTTTGTAACACTTTTAAGTCTTAATGCAAATTTGAGTTTTTAACTCAATTTACAATACCAGTGTTAAGTTTCTTAATCATATTGCTTTGTGTTCAAAAAGTTCTTACCACAACTTACTTATAAGCTGTTTTCATTGAGTAAGTAAAAATAAAAAAGTTAAGTAGTTAAGAGAAAATCACAAATACCACTCTCAAATATACCACAGCTTATGTTATGGATGATAAGCCAGATCTGGATGGGCTTATGGACTCTCACTAGCTTGTTTTATACAAGCTAGAGCTTGTAGATTCTTAGTTTGACCCTGTTTTGAGCAAGGGTGTTGTAAGTTTCTCTTTTTCTTGTTTTTCTTATTGATTGTAGAACTGTTTATTTGTGCTTTATCAGCTGTTTTTTTAGGGTGCTTATTTAGGCTTAGTACTGTAGATTTATTTTGTTAACACTGTTAGTTTTGAGTTAACACTGCTAGGCCAGTTCAGCTTATTTAAATGCTTATTCTTAATTAAAATTGCTTATAAATGTCTTATTTTGTTAATAGATAATCTGTTTTTAATTAGCTTGAAAGAAAAATGATTTCTCAGGGGTATTTTCAACTAGCAGTACTAACTTAGAGTTAGTACTGCTAGTTCACTTTTGGAACAGTACTAACTTAAAGCTACCAGTACTAACTCCAAGTTAGTACTGTTAGTACTGCTGGGTCATTTTAGCTTATCAGCTTATTATTTCAGCTTATTTAAGATTGTTTTAGCTTTTTAGAATAGATTAAACCATTTTCCTTTACTGTTTTTAGGAGTAAGCTTATTTAAGCTTATTTTCCTTTTCAAAGTATTTTCAATAATGTATCAGTTTGTAGCTTTTTAGCTTATTTGTCATTTTAGTTTATTCTAGTTGCTTATTCCTATTACTAAGTGCTTATTAAGGTTAGGTGAATTTCTGTTTTAGCTTATTTGTTTATTTCTTGTGTCTTTGTGTCTTATTAGCCTAGCAGTACTAACCTTAAGCTAACAGTACTAACTTTAGCCTAGCAGTACTAACTCCAAGTTAAGTCCTGGAGGTTATAAAACATAGTACTGTTGTTAGTACTGTTGTGTTTATCTTGTTTAATTTAGCTTAATTGCTTTTAGTATTTGCTTATTAAGAGTTAGTTTAGCTTATTTAACTTGTCTTAAGTTTATTTGAGTTTATTTGTGTCTTAGTTTAAAGTTTTAAAGTGTTCTGTCATTCCTAATTTTGATTCTTGTTCCAGCTTATTCTCTTGCAATTTTTTATGTACTTTTGCTTATTTTTATCAGTTTTAGTGCCCAATCATTCCCTGTGACATTCATACACAAAATCATCAATCGTTTCTCGATTTTCCATTTCAGCCTCGTTGGGACATAACGACCCGGGGACACCCTATACTGCTTCCGGTTTTATTGCTCTCGCGTGATTTCGTCCCTTGGTGTATTTATATCATTTATAGATAGGTTTTAAGGGGTGAGTTTGCGTGAGTCACATACCTACCAGTAGGAACTAATAAATACAAATATACCTAACATAAGTCATGATTATTTAAGTATATATATATATTTAACTATATATAAAATATATAAATATATATATATATATATATATATATATATATAGATAATAAAATATATATAGATAATATATACGACACAATTCCATGGTGTACAATTATATATATTTTGATATTCGCTTCTTGCAAAGAGTTTAATTTCTTTAAACATTTCGATTCGATACGATAAAATCATTTTGATACATAACGAAAACATCATTGTTATATGACTATCTTCAAAAATTTGTCACAACTTTACTTTTCATCTTTTGATGATGGCTAGATGTCTCGTAGTTGTCGAATCAATTGGTGATTTTATTGTTCAACTCCGAGTTCGAATATTCTCCCATTACTTTTGAATCGCATATGTTGTTACGTAATCTATTGTTTTGAGATTTTCCGGTTGATGGGAGTGCGACTTTTATATGTCATCCCATAACCACCTCATTTGTTATGAAAAATGACTATTAATTCATTCTCGCGTAACGTGTCGTTTGGAAACAGCTATTTTTGGAACTTTCGAATAAAATTGACGTTGTGTTCTGATTCTCTCGTATTGACCTCTACTTAGTAAGTCATAAAATGTTTAATTCTGGAAATCTATGAGTTTTTGGTGTTTGAAAGAGTGTTAAGTCATTGGGTATGGCTTTGTATTGGCGTTTGAAGGGAATTAAAATGGTGTTTTTGGTTAGATTTGAAACGATTTTTACGCCACAAATTTTAAGTATTTGTAACAACAGGTGGTGGGGTTGATTGTGAATTATTTTAGTCTTACAGCACCTGGGAAAGCCAATTGAGATGTTGGTACATGTTTAAGGTACATGTGAGTTGGATAGAATTTTAACTCTTTCGGATGAGTGAGATATCGTCGTTTTTTTAAAACTAGTCAAATCTGGAACACTTTTGGGAAAAAGGAGTATAACTCTATATTTTTGTATTAACTTTCAAAAGAGAATTATGGTTCCTGTAGAAGACTCTTGAGGCTAACACCTCTAACTGGTTTCACATCAAAAGCATCAATAAATTTTAAATTACGCTCATTTTTGTAAACTACAAAAATTTGTTAAAATTTCTTTGGGGACCACTTTGGGATAGTAGCTTGTTGGATATGTATCAAAATATTTTTGGTCTATGAAGAACTGAGAAATTAGACTAGGAGATAGAGAAACCTCTTAGGTACATGTAGGAATTCGGATGGAGTCATATCGACACCTGACGAATGAGATATCGCCGAAATGGCAAAACTAGTCAAAAATTGAGACCATAATTTAAATGAGTAATAAGTTTAAAAACTTATATAGCAACACCTAAATATGTAAAACTGTAAGTTTTAGATATTGAACAAACTTAGATTTGAGCGGTCATTTCGGCTTTTGCGGACACGCAGTTTAGGAGATACACTCAGTTTAGTGGAGCGATAAAATGTTGGAAAATGGCGGCTTTGATAAATAGGGGTAAAATGGTAATTTCACCTTGGATCCAAAACTTTCTGGGCAGTGGGCCCTATGTTTATGGAAGTTAGACTCTAAATGCTTTCCGTAGACGAAAACCTCATACTTTCATCGTCCATAGACTAGTAAGTAGGAGGATTTCAAGATTTGGGTTTATTGGATTGAGGTTATTATTACCGCTAAAGAGTTTTAATCATAATTACACGGCAATGGTGAGTTGTGCACTCCTTTTACGCTATTATTTTTGATTTAGAACTCTAGGAGAGTTCATGTATATGTAGTTTATGTTCTAGAAACTTAAAAAAATTCATGATTGGATGTATTGGTCTTGGAACCAGAGATTCTAACTTTTGGGGGATTTTTGGTTGTACGTGTACAACCCCCAGCATTGTTATTATTGTTATGGTTATGAAAAGATTATGATTATCCCCGGTTATGAGTTTTGTGTGATTGTGAATGTTGATGTTTTGAGTGGTCTTGCTACTAGATTGGCTTAACCCCGAGTGTGGAATGATTCTGGTTGGTGAATCTTTCGCACGTGTATGATATTTACTTACATTATCCATGAGTGGGTATTATTTTTGGTACTTGCTGTGACCGTTGACCAAACTATATTAAATGATGTTTTGTGAATTGATAATTTTAAAACTGTAGAATTGCAATAACGAATTTGTGTGTTGAACAAATGTCGTTGCGCGAATTGTACTGATTTTGTTGTATAAACTGCTTGTGTAAACAATAGTAAATGTGTTTTTAAATTTTATAAATTGACCCTATGGTGTCAGATAAATTTTCTTTCAAAAAAAAATTTTCTTTTTAAATAATAAGAATGAAGGATGGAATGATGCTATCTTCTTTTCTCTCTTTTAGAACAATCAAATTTTTATTTTAACTTTTTTTTTATACCGAGAAAATGACTTACGCGTGTAGCGTATGAAAAGGAACGTTTTGACGAGGATGGACATGATGTCGTTTGGTCCTCAATTATGCATAACTTGATCAACTATGGATAATTTAGGAATAAACACGCTATGTCGGGTAAATTGTCACCTTTAAAATGCTAGATAATTGTGATAAATGTTTGGGTCATGCTTTCGGAAGGAGAAATTTTTTTTACCCCTACTACGGATTCTTGTGCGAGTAACCTTACTCCTATTGACTGCATGGAGAGAGTCTTATGTGAGTCATTATGACCGAGTCGTCCCGAAGGGAAAATACCAACGGTATTGTTCGGAACGAGTGTGTCTAGAAAGGAGCGAAGTCTAGTTAGTGGTAATATAGATCAGCGATTGTTATGGAGATATGTGTCGAGACTAAGTGTGGTCGGTGTGCTAGTGAACAATTGTAGAATCAGGTCATCGAGGGTGCGAACCAGATGCTTATTGTAGCAAGACTTGGTGTGAGGTCGGACTGAACATCCGCATATCGCGTAACGGAAACATTTTCAAGGACTAGTAACGGTATAGAGTGCCATCGTGCATGGACATGTAGACATTCTCGAAAGTCATGGAAAAGATAGTAAGGTGGTTAGATGATGAGATACCAAGAAACCAGATACCAACGCTGAAAAGGGATCTTCTTGGAGTCGTAAGGTTTTTGAGGTGGGTGAAAGCCAAGGTGGTTAGTTTCGAGGTTGAAAGTAAGGAATGGATAAGAATTCTCCTACATCAAATGTGTGTTGCCATTGATGTAGCAACCGATGGCCATGAAGAAGACTTCTTTCCTCGAGATGGAAAGTAGTGGTAGTATAGTTATGAACATACCTATATCGTTGATGACATCAAATAACGTCTATTTTATAGCATCATTTATCCCATGTATTTAACCTATTTTGTATAATTATTACAAAGAATTGTTACTTAATCATTTATATTTAAGAATTACAGTAATTATGGAGTACTTAGTGAATATTAGCAAAAGGCGTGCATTCTGGATCTTAAATAAAGATATTTTGAAGATTTACTATTCTGACTGCCAATACGCCGTATCCATCAAGGAAGACATGGTGTATCCATAACTGCACTCACCAAAGACCACAAAGGAAAGAAGATCAATACGCCGTATCCAGAAGAAGTCAATACGCCATATTGATGATATAGTTTGTGAATATTCTGGAAGATATCAAACGTGGTCCCTACTCTAAGAAACTTCAATACGCCGTATCTAATCCCTTGGATACGCCGTATCGAACCGACTTCCAAACCCTATAAATACAAAACTAAAAAGCGAGTTTTAAGTGTGATAAATCATATTGTCGATACCTAAACCACAAAAGTTGATTTTCAGAGGAGAAAAAGAGCAAAAGAGGTCTTGCAACGCATTCCAATCCATAGAAGACAACGTGTAATTTCTTATACTTTTGTAATCGTTCAGTTTTTGGTATCATTCGTTAACATGGTTAGTGTTGATCCCAATCTGAATAGATCTTTCTAGCCTGTTAAGGGTGGTAGTCAATCTGGATAGATCCAAACTAACTATAAGAGAAACAATGACTATGAGCAATATAAGTTATGCGGAAACTACCTTATATTGCTAAGAAGAACAATGACTATGAACAAAGTTAAACTTTTGATTTGTTCCCAAACATATAACATCTGAAGCAATATTTGTTGAAAACTCATTCCAGCTTGTAGATTTTGAACTTGGGCAATGAAGGATGGTATGTATCAGATACTTCCATTGAGGAGAAAATAGGGCTTTTTGAAAAGTTAGTTTGTTAAGTTCACCCTCATACCCCATCAATGCAAGGTTTTGAAAAATTGCTTCATTTGTTAGGCAAGCAGTACCATCAGCATCATTAAGGAGAAGAGAACTTCTGGTTGATTCTTATGTTACTACTACTGCCTTGCTATCAACAGTAGCATGAATTTGCTTCTCATCATTGACTGTTTGGGAACTAGCAGTGTTCCAAAACTGTTCAATATAAGAAATATAGATAGTAGGACTTACAGTTAGAGCATGATGTATCAAACTTGATGTAAGGAAGTCCACTATCTCATGAAATTCTAAATTTCCTCCCGTTTTCTCTAAACACGTGACCATTTTGTGTTGATCGACGAATTCCAAATCAGCCATAGATGTGTTAAAAAGGTTGAGTAGGGTGTGGGATATGCTCGATTGTGAGAATTTGAGGGTTTGGAAGAGTTAATTGAGATTTTATGAAGACGTTCTTTAGGGTTTGAGATGACCGACTGAATAAACTTGAGTCTTTATCTTAAAGAAAAAGTATTATAGAAGAAAAGATCAAAAAATTTCAAGTCATAAACCCCTATAAGCAAGTTGTTGGCGGAAATATCTCAACGGTTATAATTAATTAATGAAAATCTGGTATGCTCACCAACAGTAGTAACGGTAACAAGCAACACAAACTTTTGCCTGGCAGCACCAACTTTTATGCCTGGCTGCACCAACTTTGCCTGTCAGTACTAACTTGTTAGTTTCCATGTAGTACCCTCAAATCCAATCCAAAATGCATATTTGACCTAATCCAAGCATCAACACCATAGTTAAATGCTTTTGAGCAGCACTAACTAAGTCGAGCAGTACTAAGTGTTGGTCTGGCAGTATTAACCAAACTGGCAGCACTAACTAACTCAGCACCATATGTAGCCCTCAATCTTTATTCCAATGAACAGAAGGAATCCCAAATCATCATCTCATCTAAAATCTATCTGCTAACTAAAATATTTCACAAACTATACAACAAGGTAACCTGCTGACTTGCCTCCCCTGAACTAATGCAGATATAGATTGATCATTCTAATGTTAACAATCAAGAAATTAAACATGCTAACATCAAAAGATTTGGTTAAAAGATCAGCTACATTGTCATCAGTGTGAATCTTTAGCACCTGGATAAGCTTCTTCTCATAAGCATCCCTAATGAAGTGGTGCCTAATCTCAATATGTTTTGTTTTGGAGTGAAATACTGGGTTCTTTACAATGCATATAGTACTCTCATTATCAATGTAGATCTTTGTGTTCATAAAATTGAACCCATAGTCTAACATTTGATTTTGAATCCAAAATACTTGCCCACAGCTGTTGGCAGCAGCAACATACTCTTCCTCTATAGTAGAAGTAGCCACAATTGTCTGCTTCTTGCACTGCCATGAAATAAGTCTTTTGCCAAGAAATTGACAACCTCCTGTTGTAGATTTCCTATCAAGATTTGCTCTAGCATAGTCACTATTTGAGTAGGCTTCTAGGTTAAATGATGACACTCTAGGATACCAAAGGCCCAGTTTAGGTTTTCCCTTTAGGTACCTAAAGATTCTCTTCACAGCATTAAGATGGGAGGTCTTTGGAGTTACCTGAAACCTAGAACAAGCACAGACTACATACATAATATCAGGCCTAGAAGCAGTCAAGTACATTAAAGAGTGAATCATTGATCTATAAAGATGTACATCCACATCAGCAGCTTCTTCATCCTTGGTCAAAGACTTCTGGGTCTCAATTGGAGTATTGGCAGTCTTCACACTAACAAAATCAAATTTCTTTCGGATCTATTCAACATACTTATCCTGACTTATAAAAATACCATCTTCTTTCTGTTTGACTTGTAATCCAAGAAAGAATGTGAGCTCTCCCATAGAACTCATCTGAAATCTACTTTTCATCAATGCCTCAAATTCATCATACCAAGACCTCTTTGTAGAACCAAAAATAATATCATCCACATAAACTTGTACTAACATGCTATCATTTTTGTCCTTCTTAATAAAAAGAGTCTTGTTAATAGTTCCTCTTTTGTATCCACTTTTCAACAAGAAAGTAGATAAAGTAGCATACCAGGCTCTAGGAGCTTGGTGTAAACCATACAAAGCTTTCACAACCTTGTAGACCTTCTTAGGGAACTTAGGATCTACAAAGCCTAGAGGTTGAGACACATACACCTCCTCATCAATTATGTCATACAAGAAAGCACTCTTCACATCCATCTGATAAACTATGAATTCCATATAAGAAGCAAAGGCCAAAAAGATCCTTATGGCTTCAATCCTAGCCACAGGAGCAAAAACCTCATCATAGTCTATCCCTTCCTCTTGCCTATATCCCTAGGCAACCAACCTTGCCTTATTTCTAACCACAACACCTCTTTCATCCTTCTTATTTCTGTAAACCCATTTAGTCCCAATTGCCTTCTTCCATAAGGCAAATCTACAAGAATCCATACCTTTTGAATCTTGAATTGAAACAGTTCTTCCTGTATAGCATCAACCCAACTTTTATCTTCAAGTGCTTCAGATATCTTCTTGGGTTCAATTTGAGATAGGAAGCAAGCAAATAAACAATGCTGGAAATCCTTGTGATTATTTCTTCTCTGCTTTTAGATATAACCTATAAAAGCATGGGCTTTAGAACTTTTGTATACTTTGCTCCTTGTCTGAACTGCTGATTTTGGATCTCTAAGAATTTGAGTTGTAGGATGAATAAAGTGTATCCTTGAAGTGGGAATAGGACTAACATTCATAGTGGATTCTAAATTAGTGAAGTCAGCCACTGCACCCTCATCATCATAAGATGCATTTGTAAAAATCCCATCACTTGGATTGTCATAAATATCCTCAAGAGCAGGTATTTGAGAATCATCTTGGTTAGTGATGTTTAGATCAGGGTAGGATAGTCTACCAGAAGGACTGGCAGTACTAACTGGTGTGCTAGCAGTATTAATTATGTTAGTACTGGTACCTCTAGCAGCTCCTATTTGAAGAAGCAAATCCTCAGTATCTTGGGCAAACTTCTTTCTAAGGACTTCAGCTGCATCATTAGCCTCCTTTTCTTATCTTTTAAGCCTTCCAAGCTCATCCAAAAAGGCTTGATCCTTCTGATCTACTGGCTCCTCATTTGTCTTTAAACCAGTATTAGGCTTTTCACCTTCATTCTTTACTTTCGAGCTTTTAACTGTTGAAGTATAAGAGGACCATATTGGCAGTACAAAGTAGTCTTAAGCAGATTCTGCTTCCATTTTAGAATTTCCTGCATCATTATTATCTTGTGTACATGTACTATGATTAGCTTCTTTTGGACCTGCAGTTTTGTTAGCTTGATTCTCTGATCTCATAGGCTGATAATTCATTGAATTAGTTAAACAATCAAGATCAAACAACCAATTAGGTCCTTTCCCTGCAACATTTGGTTTATTTTATAAAAAGGTTATATGTAGGTTTTCTTTAACTCTCGTGGTTTCTAAATTGTATACCCTAAAAGCCTTGCTATTTAGGGAATACCCAACTAAAAACCCTTCATCAGACATCCCTTTAAACTTGCTCAGATGGTCAATGGTATTCAAGATGGTCACATGGAACCCAAAAGGTCTTATATAGCTTATGATTGGTATTTTACCACGTTTAACTTCATAAAGGTTGTCTTGTTTTTGAGGCTTGGTTCACAATACCCCTATAAGGACATCACAAGCAATTACTAACTACTTCAGCCCAAAAAGTGTTAGGATTAAAATGAAATCTGCTAGCATTGTTCTACGTAGCCTCAATAAGCGGGTCTGTTCTTTCTTTCTCTCAGCAACTCCATTTTGTTGTGGAGTTCTGGCATTACTGTATTCCCTCTTGATCCCTTTTGTCCCACAAAATTCAATAATGTCCATGTTCTTGAATTATGTACCATTATCACATCTAATAGTTTTAACTTTTTGATTGAATTGGTTCTCAATTTGTCTTATAAAGTCCTTAAGGATTCCACTAGTTTCATCCTTAGTTATTAAGAAGAAAACCCAACTAAACCTGTTGAAATCATTAGTGATAACGAGGCAATAAGTCTTACGGTATATGCTCCTTACAAATGTATGTCCAAATAAGTCCATATGTAAAAGCTGTAAGGGCTGACTAATAGAGCTCATTGATTTGGCCTTATAGGAGGCCTTGTGTTGCTTTCCTTTTTGACAAGCAACACAGGTGTGGTTATTTTGAAAAATCTTTGAAGGTAAACCTCTTACAAGGTTTCCTTTTACAAGTTTGTTTAAGTTTTTAAAGTTAACATGACCCAACCTCTTATGCCATTTGTTAGATTCATCAATTGTGGCCTTTGCAATCAAACAAGCTAAACCTCCAGAAGGATCAATGTTCTCTATGTTGAAACTATACATATTGTTTTGTCTAGGGATTCTAAGTAATACTTGATTTTCACCAGGCAACTTAAAGTCAGAAGACAACACAAGACATTCAGTGTCTGTGAAGAGAACCTTGTTCTTCTTATCACACATATGTGACACAGAAAAGAGATTAAAATGTTGTAGTTCTTTCACAAAGCATACATCCTCAAAATCTAACTTTCTTGTTTTTATTTTACCTTTACCAGTTATGTAACCTTTACTACCTCAAAAAGCAATAGGGCCACAATTATAGTCTTGATATTCAGCAAGGTAGGCCTTGTTTCCAGTCATGTGCCTGGAACATCCACTATCAACAATCCCTTTGTTCTTTAAAGCTCTTTGTGGATTATCCTACACATTAAATAAGAGAGATTAGTTTCTCTTAGGGACCCAAGCCATTTTGGGCTTGGGTCTGCCTAGTGGATCTTCCGAATTAACACATTTTCTAGAATTTGATCCACCATTGTATTTGGAGAATTTGTTCTAGTAATGTCTTTTGGGTCTCCAATTACAACCTGCTGAGGGCTTAACAGTAGTTTCCCTTTTTCCCCCAACAGCACTAACTGCTTTTACCTCAGTAGTATTAACTTTTTGATTTGAAAATTTTGTTCTTGGTGCTGTTGTTCTATTAAATGGCCTTTTGATAAGTGAATGAGACTTATGAAAATTATTTCTTGGTCTATTTTCATTCACAATGGGTCTAACAGCATTAACTTTCCTAGCAGTACTACTTGTTGCTGCTTGACTAGAGGGATTTCGTCTAGCAGTATTAACTAGAATTCTACCAGTTCTAGTTAGTACTGCTGTTGGAACAAACTGGTTTTGGTGATTCAATCTTTGCATATTGTTCCACACTAGTCTATTCTCCCCTTGACCAGTACCCTTACCCTTCTTTTTGTTTAATTCAACATGTTTAGCCATTCTTTTCTCATGAAAGATCAAATATCTATAAGATGTATAAACTGACCACTTACAAAGCATGCCTTTTTAGTAAACCCATATCCCAAACCCAACCTTTTGGACATTAAACCATTCCAGTCTCTCTTTTGAGCTTTAGGACTTGGACTATATGTGTTTTGTTCTTTAATAGTTTCCCTAGGAGTTTTTACATGCTTAATAGCTAAACTAGGTCCTTTCCTATTCTATTAAAGGTTGATCAATTTCATCTTCGCTGTCTGAACTCTTACTCTCAATGATAGGAGCATCAGACCAAACTTTAGGTTGACTAGTAACTTTGGGTTCAACTACAACTGGTTCAGGCACAGTTTCAAGTGTTTCTGCACTAGAATTGGACTCACAAGAGTCAAAAATTACTGGTGTTGAGTATCAGATTTACTGTTTTAAATGTTTTGGACCATATGTGAACATAGAATCATCTATTTCCCTATCAGGTCCTGAAGGCATATAATTTCCTGTCATTGGAGGGGGAACTGCATGCATGCCTTCAACATTTGCAAATCTATCATGCACAGGACTATCTTCTACATCACTTGACCTACTGTCAAATACACTTTGAAAAACTTCATTTTCATAACTTAAGACACCATCATGTACTTGATCTCCATACCCAAGTCCAGATTTGTCCCTTTTACTCATCTGACTGTTTAGCAATTTACTAAGGCCTTTAGAAGAACTTTGAAAATTCTCAAGTTTGGTTTTTAATTCTTCTTTTTCTTTTACAGCTTCTGCTAATAGTTTCTTATGATATGTAAGCACATCAGTTTTATCATCTAAATTAATTTTCATAAATCTAATCTTTTCCTCATACCAAAGTTGATTTTTCTGATGAGTAACTAATTGAGCCTCTACCTTTTTTAAAGCTTGAGTATAGGCTTGAATTTCTATACTAGCATCACCAAGTTGTTTCCTTTGTTCATCATATAATTTTTTAAGTTTAGCATAAGATTCCACACATTCTTTAGAACAAGATGTTACCTCAGTGTCTGAAGCCTAGTATTGCCAACCGCCAATTTTTCTCGTTTTGTATAGTTGTGTTGGGTATGCCATCAAGCAAGTCTCTTGTTCATCCTCTGCATGATCAGTCCAATCAACACCTTCCCCATCAAGAGTTACCAAAGCTTTAGGTTCCTCCTGTTTTCCAGGTCTCCCTCCATTGTCTTTTGATTTATATCTAGTGTTCCCTATTGATTTGCACTCTCTAGCAAAATGCCCTGTCTTGTGACAATTGTAGCATTTGACTTTGGTCTTGTCAAATCCAACTGGTTCCTTGGCAGTAGCATCAAATACTGCTTTTCCCTATCTTCTTGTAGAACTTCTTCAATATCATGGAAATCATGGCCACTTGCAATTTCAAGTCCATTTCTTCTAAATCAAACTCATCAAGCTGCTCCAGATCTTCATGATCAAAATGTGGACCACTATATTGATTAGCAAAGAATGAGTACATGAGTTCATCAGTGTATGATGAAGAGTTTTCCCTTTGTGAGTTGTAGCCAGAAGAAGAGAAAACCCGCATAAGTAGTACTAAATCACTAGTACTATTAGGATTTCAAATAACCAAAGTGGACATTCTGTGCGCTAGAAGGTGATCCAGTAGAGCCTTTTCATAACTCAGACTTATGACTATAAGGTTGTTATAGAGAATATTCAAATACTAAAGTTATCCACTCCTGGCTTGTGTCCTCATGACTAAGGTACTTGGGACAGGAGAAAGGGAAAGACCTAACGGAATTTCTGATTGGCATCTTCAGTAGAGGACACCGTCCACCAAGAATTCAAGTTGCTCAGAAGACTCTGAAACCTGTCAAACCTTTTGTGCAATCCTTCTTGTGTTGGATTACAGAAAAGCCTTCAATTTGTTGACATCGGAATGTATTTCTGCGGTCTTCTTTGATTTCATCATTGCCACTAAATCTGGATTTGATAGCTTTCCATATATCTTTAGCATCAGTCATTCTTTGTGAAATTTTTGCTAAATGAGTTTCTGGTAAAGCCATAGCAAGGTGGTCCTTTGCTTTTCTTTTCTTTCTCTGGCTTAAATTTCTTCAGCAGTTTTAGGAGGAGAACTTTTGATTACTCATTTGTTATTTTTTTTTTTTCTTTTGGGGTTGAGACACTTACCAGTACCATTTCTTTTTGTATGACTTCCCATATAGGATAGTCTGTATGGCTCAAGTAATGTTCTATTTTTCTATGGCCCCAATTGTAATAATCACCTTTCTTTAGAATCGGGGAGTTTACTATTGATACAGTGTGAGGGGCTTGTTGTGTTGGTGTTTGTGGTGGTAGTGGTGGTGGCATTGGTGGATTTCATCATTGATCTGCCATTGAATAGATCTGAAAGGTAAAAGTTTGTAATTGAAGTGTTTTGGTCTCAGAGTTTCTCAACAAGCTCTGATACCACTTGTTGATCCCAATCTGAATAGATCTTTTTAGCCTGTTAAGGGTGGTAGCCAATCTAGATAGATCCAAACTAACTACAAGAGAAACAATGACTATGAACAATATAAGTTATGCGGAAACTAACTTATATTGCTAAGAAGAACAATGAGTAAAACAGAACTTTGATTACTATTAATCTGCTAGGTTACAGATTACTAACTATATATTTGTGAAACTTATATTTCAAAACTTGTATCTAACTAATGCTGTAGGGTTCCTTTTATACACCAAGGAAAACCCTAATGGGCTTACAAAACATGTGAAGAGATAATGCATATATGTTCCTATAATAATCATGCCTATCTTCATAAACAGTCACTAACTAGCTAAGTATAACTAACTCTTAAACAGCCACGAACTATACTGGCTGATTTACTAACAATTTGTACTGGCAGTTTATCTATTTATAACTAACAATACTAACTACTTAGTCTATTTTCTTGAATCTATAGCATTCTTCATCAGCTTGCACTAAGTAGATACTGCAGCAGTTAAGTCACTTGTATAAGTAGTAGCACTAAGTTGTAGGAACTTCTGAAACCCAACATCAAACACTCGTAATATAACAAAACATGTGACTGAACACTGTTAAAAAAATAAAATTTCATTAATTAAAATTAAAACATTACAATAATTAAAATAAAATTAAAAATAATATAATAAAAATGAAAACTTAAACTAATAATCTAAATTATAACGCTCATTTATCTTTTCTTAATGGTCAACGTCATCACTAGTGCTCTTCTGGTTAAATGGTCATGCGATTCGTTAGAGAACACGATGTCTTTCTCGAATTTTTCTTCTTGTTGAAATGCAAATATTTTTTCTTGCATATTCGATTCCCAGTTCTTTTGTGCACGCCTCTGTTCTTCAAATTTTTACGTTTGTGCTAGCTTGGGTCTCTTAAATTCTGCTTCCTCTCGACGCTTCGATTCTTGCATTTTCAAATTCTGTTTCTTTATTCTCAGATACTAAGGAGACTCCTTCTTGACGGAAAATAACAAATTGTTGCAAACTGGATAAATTACTAAGCAACGCTAGTCAAACAAGGACCTAGGATACTTGCAGGCTGATGATGCTGCACGAGAAGAGGTGAATGACCATTCTTGCATGTCTTCGAAACAAACTGATCTAACGTCTTCAACCTCTTAATCCAATGAATCCGTTGCATCGTCGTTCAGAATCCAAAACACATATTTACTATTCCGGGTTGAATCCGAAGTGACATGTGAGGTGTGTTTCGATGCCTTGATTATGTAGAAGAAGCTTTTGGTTTTCAAATTTACTTGGCATATCGAATTATTTTCCATTTCTTATTGGTACTTCAAATTTTAACATTCAACAATTGGGAAAGTCGAACGGTAAAATGCACAATGCTCTTTTTCCGTTTGTTGATAGATAGTATTCTCACACGATCCACTCAGGTGCCTACTTTTCATGCTATTGTAAATCTCACAAAATTGACTAACCTTAGGACGATTTATCTTTTCTTTTGCAGTAAAGGAATCGTAGCTCTTCGTTGACCCCGGTTTCCTTTGAAAGTGAGTACTCTGTTATTCCATCCAGAAACCCATTAATACTTTATCGGTTTATGTGGAAGCGAGAAGGTAGGGTTGAATAGTATAACACCCATTTTTGACAATAGCAGCAGAAAGTATTGGGGTTTTATTTCATAGTAAACAGTACTTAATCCTAGAAAACGACTCAAAAGAGAGTTTTAAAGATAAGTTATCATTCATTATTTCATCAGAGTTTTTACAAACAGAGGTTCCAAAAATCTACATGAAAACATAAAGTTTTAATGATAACAGTTTAGCCATCTTCAAGTCCGTGCCACTCCGTGCCATAAGATACTCAATTACCTGAGATAAACATACTAAAAAGTCAACACAAAGAGCACTTGGTGAAAGTCATTGGTTTTGTTAAACAGTTTGGACTTACAAGTCATTCATAACAGTGGGTTACATTGTTTATACACCCATAAGTGTAATAATTGCAATGAGTTACAATTATTATAGAAAAAGTATTTTTGCCCTTAAAAGGGAGGCTCATGACACCGAGACATTGCGATTTGAGGATAATCATTAATTACAGGTAGTTTGCCCAACAGGTGCCTTTGCCAAACACCCGCATAGTTATTCAAATAAAGTGCGTTTGGTTACCAGAAAGTATAGGTACACCAACGGGGAAGCTCAGTCCTAAATAGTTCTATTCATAGAATTCACGCTTACTTCGAAAAGTAATTAACAGTTCATGATAGTGGGGTCTTAATGGCAAAAGTAAGGACTTAGGCAATAATATATCAAGATAACATACAAATGGAAAAATACTCGTATTCATGGTTTATAGCATGTATCCCTCTCGCGGGTTTATGAAAATATTAGAAGATTTAAAATGCGAGGCTATGAACTCACAATATCGGTTTTAAGTACTTGTGTATATTAAAACAATTAAGCATGTATCCCCCTCGCGGGTTTATAAAATATTCAAAAGATTGAAATGCGAGGCTATGAACTTACAATATCCGTTTTAAGTACTTGTGTATATTAAAACAATTGAGCATGTATCCCCTCGCGGGTTTATAAAATATTCAAAAGATTGAAATGTGAGGCTATGAACTCACAATATCGGTTTTAAGTACTTGTGTATATTAAAACAATTGTTGGGACTTAAAAGACTTTAAGGATTCTTATTATTGCTCAGGTACATAATGAAAATTATGCTAAGTAGTTAATACTGGTAGTATAAAGTTACCATTGCTAGTTACTACTGTTAGTATAATTTAGTACTGTTAATATTGAGTTTCTACTGTCAGTAGAAGTTAAGACTGCTCAGAGTTGAAGACTAAAAGTATGCTAAGTGGTTAGTACTGTTAGTACAAAATTTACTACTGCTAGTATAACTTAGTACTGTTAGTATAACTTAGTACTGCTAGAGTAAAGTTACAATTGTTAGCGTAAAGTTAGTATTGCTTAGTACTGTTAGTATAACTTACTACTGCTTATGCTCAGTTTGTGCTGCTGGTTATAAAGATACAACTGCTAGAAGACTTACTGCTGTCAAGAGGATAAAGACGGATTAAAGAGATAAAGATTAATTGGAGAACAAGAATACTTACGAAGATAAGTATTAAGTTATTTTTGTAAAAGATATGTATAACTTATTTGATTAAGAGATTATGTTTATTTATAGAAAAGATCATGATAAGTTAAGAATGTATTGTAAGCCTTGTAGGACTCCTTGGTGTATAAAAGGGGATCCTAGGGTATAGAAAGACATAAGTTTTCCATCATAGTTTTCCATAGAGTTCATGGCCTCAAGGTTGTAAACCCTTTCACTAAGTCAGAGTGATCGTATTAATATATATTGAAGCTTGTTGTGTTGATTATATCTTTGTGTCAATCACATGCTTTCTGTTTCAATGTGAATACATCTTTGTGGTATAAACTAGACTTCCTGCATAGTATATCTCATTCAATCAAAGTTTCATTTCTTAGTATATTTTGGATTAATCTAAGGGTACTAAAACCTTACAGCTAAGGAGTTAAAGATTATCATTGGATCAAAAAGTGTATCAGAGCTTGTTGTGAAGCTTATTGAATAAAGAAGAATACCCATTTATCTAGTCTATTTTTTTTCCAGTGATAAGATGGAGGTAGGAACTACCACTACCAATCTGACTGCAAGACTACCTATCCTTAATCCAGGAGACTATGATCTCTGGCTAATGAGGATAGAACAATATTTTCTTATGACTAATTACTCCCTATGGGAAGTAATTAAGAATAGGAACAAAGTGCTGAGGAGAACTGTTGGAACAGTTGAACAGGAGTATGAACCCACCACTGCTGAAGAAAAACAAGATAGAAGAAATGAAATGAAAGCAAGAGCAACCCTGTTGATGGCACTTCCAAACAAAGACCAACTGAAGTTCCACTCATATCAAGATGCAAGTTGCTAATAGAGGCTATAGAGAAGGTATGGAGGGAACAAGGAGTCCAAGAAGGTTCAGAGGCATTTCTCAAAACAACATATAGAACTTTGCTGCATTAAGTTCATACATAATGGATCAAACCTTTGATTGTACAAAAACTTTAATCGGTCTTGTGGTCAGTTGGTGATCAAGGAGAAGTGTATTAAACCAGAAGATATGAACCTAAAGCTCTTGAGAAGTCTTCCATCTGAATGGAAGACTCATGCTTTAATCTGAAGGAACAAGGTGGAAATTGAAACCATCAGCTTGGATGACTTATATAATAACTTGAAGATATATAAACCTGAACTTACATGTTCATCAAGAACAAGTGAAAATTCACAGAATGTGGCCTTTGTCTCTAACAGCACTAACAACACCAACAACACTAACAAAGCAGATAATACTGCTCATGGAGTTAGTACTACTCATACTCAAGGTAATGGTGTTAACTCTACATCTCTAGATAATCTTTGTGATGCTGTGATCTGTGCTTTCCTTGCAAGTCAACCCAACTCTCCTCAACTTTCTCAAGAAGATCTGGAACAACTTCATCCTGATGATCTGGAAGAAATGGATCTTCAATGGGAGATGGCCATGCTGACAATCAGAGCAAGAAGGTTTATCAAGAGAACAGGGAGGAAGCTGGACATAAATGGTCAAAGAGTTGGTTTTGACAAGTCAAAAGTGGAATGCTACAATTGTCATAAACATGGACACTTTGCAAGAGAATGTAGGTTTCCTAGAAATCAGGAAAACAGAGGAAGAGAGAATAATAGAAGAACTGTGACAGTGGAAACTCCCACTGAAAATGCCTTGGTTGCTCAAGATGGAATTGGAGGATATGATTGGAGCTACCAAGCTGAAGAAGAGCATCCTACAAACTTTGCATTGATGGCACATACATCTTCAGGAAGTTCTTCCAGTTCAGATTCTGAGGTAGATTCTTGTTCTAAATCATGTGTAAAAGCTTATGCTACTCTCAAAGAACAATATGATAGTTTGTCTTCAGATTACAAAAAGTCTCAATTTAATTTAGTATCTTATAAAGCAGGTTTAGAATCAGTAGAAGCTAGACTAGCTCACTATAAGAAAAATGAGGTTGTGTTTGAAGAGAGCATTAATGTTTTAAATCTTGAAGTTAAACTAAGAGATAATGCTTTAGTTGAAAACAAAAAGAAATTGGAAAAAGCAGAAAAAGAGAGAGATGAGTTAAAACTAACATTAGAGAAGTTTCAAAATTCATCTAAATCTTTGAATAATTTGCTGGAAAGTCAAGTTATTGACAAGTTTAAAACTAGACTAGGATATAATGCAACTTCTTCTACTGCAGCTTCTCCTGCAGCAGAAAGCTTTGTGAATTCATCTGAGATGTTAGAAAATTAGGAGAATAATAAGTCCAAATCTGATAAGGGATATCATGCAGTTCCCCCACCTTATACAGGGAACTTCATTCCCTTCAAACATGATCTAACGTTTATGGATGAAATAGTTAAAAGTGAGAATATAGATGTTGTTACTGTTGTTACACCTAGTAATGTTAAGAAAGTTGAGTCAAATCATGAGTCTATTAATGTAAAAAATAATGGTGATACAGTAGAACCTAAAACTGCTAGAAACAACAGCTTTAGACCTCCAGTCATTGAGTGTTGGAATTTTGATGATGATAGTAAGGTAGAATTTATACCTAATGTTAAGGATAAAACTGTTAGACCTAGCACTGAAAAGATAAAATTTGTTAAGTCTGCTAGGGAAACAGTAGAGAAGGTAGAAACACCTAAACAAAACAAACACTATCCTAGAGAGAACCAAAGAAACTGGAATAATCTTATGTCCCTAAGACTAGGAAGTGACTTTAAATTGATTACTAAAGCTTGTTTTATTTGTAGTAGTTTTGAGCATCTTCATAATGTGTGTGATAAAAAGGTTATAAGACCAGTGTGGAACAAGTCAAGTAGGATGAATCACAAGAACTTTGCTAATAAAATGACTCACCCTCACCCAAATAGAAGATTTGTTCCACAAGCAGTATTAACCAGGTCTGGCAAAATTAATACTGCTGGTGTATGTGTTAATACTGCTGTCAGACCAGTTAATACTGCTAGCTCAAAAACAACTGTGAATCATTCTAGACTAATATCAAATGCTTACAAAAAGAGATATTCACAAGTCACAAGGCTATTTAACAAGTATTAAACAAACAAAAACAATATTTTTAATAAAACAGTTAATACTGTTTGGGTAAAAGATACTACTACTAGGGATAGAGCAGTAGTAAGTGAAAACAAGAAAAAAGGGGTTAATGTTGGGATTCTAGATTTGATGAGACAAAATGAATAAAAGAATGAAACAAAAGCATCAAAGTCGTCATTATGAAACTCTACAAGCTGGAGGAGAAATATGAAGATTTGGTCAAATATTCTACAGGATAATGATTAGGAAACATATTAATGTGGTTTAATGTAATTTCTATACATCTTGCTTACCTCTCTACTCACTTATATATATCACTCCACTACCCCATATTCCCTTACACCACTACATGTATCTCTTCACCATACCTCTACCATAGCCTAATTGTTGATAGTACCTAACTTATGCTGAGGCATCAATAGCTATAAAAAAAAAGGCAAAAAAAAGTTGGGATTTAGATGAGAGCTGCAACAAACACCCTTATTACTTCCAGTATCCATCTACTTCCATAGGATTTGATATTCCTCAAGGCTGAGATGCCACAGCCCGACGAAGAGAGCTTGCTTTACTACTTTCGCTTCTGGATACGACGTCGGGGAGAGTTCAACAGCTGGTGCTGCTAGACATCACCGTTGGGATGTTTTTTTGTTGTTATGATTGTCACCGTTGGACGCCCTATGTCTAGAGAGGTTGGTTATGGGATTATAGACACTTAGGATGAGATAGTTGAGGCCATGCAGGAGATAATACCGACCACCTTAGAGGGGGTCAACCAGAGAGTGACAGAGCTTGCTACTACTATTAGGCAAGACACTGATAAGTTCTATGTGTGATTCGAGGATGCACAGGATGGCCGAGCTTTTCTGAGAGCTCGAGTCAACACACTGTTCCAAGATAGGTCATATCATCGCCGCACAGCTATGCTTTTGGATAGAGAGGCGACATATGCTCGTAGGGCATGAACTGGTTCTGAGGACAGGAGTGAAACTATAGAGGCCCATGTCAGGACATTAGAGGCACATGTTGTGACATTGATGGCCCAAAATTCATCACTTCAGACTCAGTTAACTACAACACTTGGACGTATTCAGACACTAGAGGCTTAGAGAACCCAAACTCAGATAATCCTGCCTGAGGCTGGTAGCATACTACAAAGGAAAAAGCACAGCACACACACATCGTAGTTGGCTGTTAGTTCTTGCCATCATTTGTAGCTAGCCTATTAAGTTTTTATGGGTTACTCCCAGCTACTAAGCTGTAGGGATTTTTGTTTTATCTTTTTAGCTATCATTGTATGGCATGCTAAGTATTATGGGTGACCCCCCAACTAGCATTGCCTTAGGACCATATTTTTCATTTTGTATCTCATGTACTGGTCAATTATAACCAGGGATTTTCATGTATGTTATCAAATTTATTATGAATGAACGTCGATCAATTTATTTCATTGTTGATTTCACTTCAGTTGTATATTTTGATGTGTGTTGTGATCTCATTTTATTTATGTTGCATATGTCATGTCGCGATTATGATTTTATGAAATCTAACGTGTGTTGTATTTTCTTGTAATTTTGAAGAAAATGGCACCAAAGAGAAGAACCGCCACAATATCAACCACCACTACACCTATGACCGATGCTCAGATTAAGGCACTAATAGCCCGAGGCGTTGCTAATGCATTGGCAGAACGTGATGCAGACAGAAGCAGAAATGCCGATGACAACCATGATTCAGGAACTAGTGAAAGAAGACAGGTGTCTACTGTTCGTGAGTGCACTTACACTGATTTCCTGAAGTGCCAACCTCTGAATTTCAAAGGCACTGAAGGGGTTGTCGGTCTGACCCAATGGTTAGAAAAGATGGAATTTGTTTTCCATATCAGCAACTGCACTTTCGCATATCAGGTCAAGTTTGCAACTTGTACTCTTCAAGGAAATGCCTTGACGTGGTGAAACTCCCACGTTAGGACTGTCGGACATAATGTTGCATATGCAATGCCATGGAAAACTTTAAAAAAGATGATGACCGATAAATACTGCCCAAGGGGTGAGATCAAAAAGCTGGAAACTAAAATGTGGAACTTAAAGGTAAAAGGTACCAATGTGTTGAGTTATAACCAACGTTTTCAAGAGCTGGCATTAATGTGCGATAGGATGTTTCCCGAGGAATCGGATGAAGTTTAAAAGTATGTTGGTGGTCTTCCCAACATGATTCATGAAAGTGTGAAGCTATCTAAGCCCAAGACAATGCAGGAGGCAATTGAGTTTGTAACTGAACTGATGGATCAAAAGATCCTCACTCTTGCTGAACGTCAAGCAGAAAACAAGTGAAAGTTTGATGGCACTTCAAGGAACAATCAAAACCAACAGCATCCTTTCAAAAGGCATAATGTGGCACGGGCTTACACTGCTGGGCCTGGTGAGAAGAAACCATATGGGGGATTGATGTAGGTTTTATATACACAATAAAATACAATATAAAATATAATGTTCAAAAGAGCAATTAAGAAAATTACCAAGTTACCCTCGATAAAATTCACTCTTAAAAATATATATAATATAATATATAATACGTATATTAAACCGGGAAGAATGATCACCCGGGTCGTTTCCCCAACGACTAATGAAATTGAAACCTCGTTTAAGCTTGGATTCTGATTTGAATAAAGCAAAGATATTTTTTTGATAATCTATCACTACTAAATAAAAAAAACAACAATTTCAAAATTTAATTAAAAACGCGAAACGGGACACTAAAACTAAGGCCAAAAACCTAAATTCTACAAAATTAAACCCAATTTAAAATTTTCTTTTTAAATATATTCTAATTGACTAAAAACGAAGTTAAAAAAAAACTAGAACGGAAACGGAGTTAAAACGAGAGTAAAAATTTGAAAACCGAGAACGAGAACGAAACCCGTTCTTTAAAAAGTGAATTTTTGCAAAATAGACCCTACGAAAGTGAAACTAATTTTCCTTCAAACTTTATGATAAAAGAAAATTTTATAAAAAAGATTTTTTATTTTTCTGGTTAATTTTCTATTTTTTATGATTTTTTAAACTTTTAAAAGAAAATAAAAGATTAAAAATACTAAACTTATAGTAAAAATTCTAGAAAAAATACGGAAAATAGCTTATACTATAAGAATCCTAGGAAAAATAAGTCCTAAGTCGTAGCTTATAAAATAAGCCACGAAATAAGCTTAACAGCTTATTTGGCTTATAAATCTAAAAGGTGTATAAAGGATTAACGAAAAGAAAAGGGAACGCATGAGCTATTGTAGCATGGTGTTAAGGCGTTGGGTCTATAAGTGTGAGGTCGTGGGTTCGAGGCAGGCAAACCCTAATTTTTTGCACTTTTTTTATTTTTTTACTTTTTAAAACTGGACTTCTTGGCTTAAAGTGACAAATAAGCCCTATAACAGCTTATCAAAAAGTTGTTCACAAAAAGTGGCTTTTTGCTTTTACTTAAACAGCTATAAAAAGCTCAATTTAAGCTCAAATTGAAAAGCAAAAGGTGTTCTAGACAGCTTATGAGTTGCTTAATCTAAAAATGAAAAGAAATCTAAGCTAGAAATACTGAAAGACACTTAAATTTGATGAAACTACAACAACATGTATTTCTAACACAAGAAATGTAAAAATCAATGATACTTAAGAACAAGAGCTAAAACCTCCTAAAACTCAACTTTTGATCTAAACCAAGCACTAAAACGCACACACAAACAATCTAATCATCCCATGAGCTCTGATACCAATTGTAGGATATTAGAAATCATAACACAATGGAAGATAGATGGATTAGCCAAGTCTAGAGAGAGAAAGTGGGAGAGAAAACTTTCTAAAGAGAAAATGGAACTTGTTAATGACTAACCACCTCTTCCAAGGCATGGAAGAGGCATATATAGTAGCTTACAAAATTAGCCCTTAGGCTATGGTAAGGGCTTACACGTTGGGCTTTATAACCCGGCCCATTACCGAACATTACATATTAAACGTTAAACTACGAGCTATAATAAATGGTACAATACACGGGGTGATCGAGTCTTTTTCTAATATCTAACAATCTCCCCCTAAGGGAGGTCACCCCAGAAAATACTAACTTAATGTTAGGAATAAATCTTCATGAGACTTAATACTGCCAACAGTACTAAAAGAGTTAGTACTGCCAGTACTAACTTAGTAATGCCAATGTTACTTAATACTACTAGTTGAAGGAGTTAGTACTGCTGATGGTCAAAGCTGCTGAACTGAAGATAAGAATGCATGGAGAGTATTTCGGGATGTTTAGTTTTGAATTATAACTGATCCTAAAAGATAGGCAGATATATATTTGTAAAGGACTCCTTGTATTCTATAAAAGGAGATCCTAAGTGTAGTGTAAACAAAAAAAAAACTTTTAGAGATACATTTAGAGAAAATTTGTAATAGCTTCAAGGTTTGTAACCTCAGTACTTCAAGAGTACTCGTATTCAGTTAAGCATGTTTAATTGATGACCATTTGTTGTGGTGTAAGGTTATCGCAAACTCAAACCCTTTCTCAAGTCCATTCACTATCATCATCTTCATCAATCTGTTTTCGTAATGAATCTTATCAAATCAAGGGAAACAATACTTTCTCTTTCAACTCTAATCCCAGATCAATGCATTCTTGCAATAAATCCTGAAAGAGGATATCTTCTTTCAACTGAACATATGAATGCTATCGATCTTCAACTCCAAATGCAAACTCTACAATCTTCATACAATCTCTAAGTGATAATCTTCCAATCTTGTTGATTACTTCAGAAATCACTTTGATCATTTTCTTCAGTTGAGGATTCCATCATTATCTTCAAGTCTCCCTAAAGAATCAACTCAAATCCTTCTAAATGTAATTTTTGAGTACTACTGGTACTGCTCACCATCATCCAAAAATAATCATGCAAGTTGAAATTAAGCTTCCTATCAAAATATAAAGTACCTCCATCAGATAGTTGTAGTTGCCATTGAATATTCCCATGGCTCATTAATAAACAAGATAGTCTCCATCTGTGGATTGATACCTGTTCCTAATCAAGCAATGACAGATTTCTCTCCCATAATCTCACTATCTAAGGTACCTTCATATGCAAAACCCTTTAGGCTTTCACTATTCATCATCACTGTCATCACTGAACTGTTCCTTGGCTTCTTGTCCTTCCCCAATCATTTTGATATGACCCCCTTTTCTCTTCTTTGTACCCTGCTCTGTCACTTCTACCTTAGCGCGGTACCTTTTGCGAGTGAGTGCGCGAGTCTTCCTTTAATCCATGATCAGATGGCTGGTTTGACTCCTTCATTCATCTCCTTAATCCTTCTCTCATCCTCTTGGAACCCAACACATAAAAGCTTTCATCTAAACCTCTCACTTTCTCATACTAGGCTTGATTTTCTTCAAAAGTTTTTGCTCTTTAGTCTGAAGTTTTCTTGTTTCCAATATGCTTTAAATAAAGTCAATCATCCTGATTCCGCATGGAGACGGGTTGAGTGTCTTTAGGAGGTTTTTTCTGATTGCATAGCTCTTTGTTCTGCAAGAAATCTTGCTCTTTAGCTGCAATTGTATCATGAAGGAACTTTGCGAGCGTTTCTTTACATGAACTCTCTCTCTCTTCATCTTGAAGTCATTATGCTAGAAGTCTATCACTTTTTCAAATCTAGCTTGAATAAAGTCATATTCATCTAAAGAGCAGAGCGCGAGATAGCGTGCAGTGCTTCTTCCTCACTAATCAATTTCTTTCTTCTTCTTTTCCAATCCTCTTCAACTTTCTAGCCATCTCCTTCATCCCTAGCAATTGCTTTATACTTCTTTTCCAGATTTCAAGGAATTATCCTCTATCTGACATAGCAAGACTCATCTTCCTCCTTTAATTTTCTTTTTCCCTTGATCTTATCTTTTGGATCAATCTTTGAAGAGGCTTAAAAGTCAATATGATCTATGAAGTAGGCCTATGTCTATCTTCTCTGTCAACGATCCTTAAGCTCAACTCCTTTCTCCTTTCTCTTGAAACTACGCTTATGGCTTGGCTCATTTTTAAAGAACCTGAGCAATAGATTTCATCATCTCTCCATCATAAAGGAGTAGTTGTTGGAACATTGTAGGAAAGTTTTGGCGTGGTTTGAGTACACTTCTTGCTTCATTTCGATCATCAGTACCCTTCAAGCAAGGCTAACGTATATCTTTTTCCTTGTCGGTACCATCTATTCTCCCTGTCGGTACCAGTTCTTTCTCCTTTCGGTACAATCTTTTTGAGAGTCGAGTGATCACGAGCGCTAACTCTTTCCATCTGAGCGCGTGATACTAACTGGAGGAGGGGGGAAGCGGGGGTGTGGCAGTACTAACTTTTTCTTTAGTACCCACTTTTTCTGCATTCACCTCCATTTCTTGGTCCTTCTCACTATCTAAGCATCTTCAAAGTATCCATATAATCCATTGTATCATCAGAAGCTCATCAAATAATGGATTTTTATGAACTGACGTTCATCTGAGCAGACTAACTTCCTCCCCGAATATGGATACAAGACTACCATTTCATCCAGTTTATCTTCAAGGTCCTTCTTCTTGCCAACCTTTGCCTTCAAGTAAACACTCTTCATCCAAGCTCTGTGGTGTGTAATAACAGTTTGGCTTTCTTTTTTTGAGCTTCTTAATCTTTCCTTCCAAATGTTTATTTCCCTTTTGCTTGATCAGTACCCCTGTGTACACAGAGAATAAAAATAATCATAAACCACTTTGGAGTGTAAGTCACCCGCTCCAATCCCTGAAGTATTTATCACTATATGACTAACACTCCATATTCCCACCACAACCTCAAGGTATAAACAAAGAATATGAGTAGGTGAAGTCTAGTGATGGGTCAGACTAGCAGCGCGCGAGAGAGCTTCACTACTGTGGTGATCGAGGAGGGCGCGGTGGTGTGAGGGAGTTTGCTCAAGCTGGTCTCTCTGAAGACACCCTCTCCTCATAGATTGTACCTAACCATAAAGCAATAAAGTGTTACTTTCCCGAAAAAATGGTTTTACGGCACACACACACACACAATGTCTGAAAAACTTTACTTGTCAAGGCATGGTACAGAAAATGATCTAAAGGTAATGTACATTCCACACTGTTATTCCAAAAAGATGAATAAAACGTGGATACCATAAAACTTGCTTCTTGGCATCTAAATTCTAACATACCATCAAAAATTTTGTTAGAAAAGTTATTTTCTTAATTAGATTAAACAAAGACATCAATGGCGTATGTAGGAGGGGGGTGGTGGAATTTTGCGGTCCCATATGTGCGTTTTTGGCCTTATAAAATATCATTGTATGAAATAGAAACCTCCATGGGTGAAAACAAAGATTTGTTAAATGTTAGAACCAGTTAATCCCACGCGATTACCCATGAGCTTAAGCATCAAATTTTTGCCTGATTAGTAGAGAATCTATCCCCTCAGCTTCATCAAAAGAAGGTCACTCTTATTGATGCTTCAGAGATCGACACAAGCTTGGCCAGCTACTTTGGCAGAATGTACCTTACAATTGTTGATTAATTTTGATTTACAACATCCAAAATGTTCAACAAATTAGTAGAACTACTCTACTTACTTACAGGTGAGCATGATGAATGGAGCTTCGTGTAAGAAATTTCAATAACATCATGAAACTCTGCATCCCTTCAGTCTTCTCCAAATAATCGACCATATTTGTAGCTTTAGGCACGATTCACGAACAGCCATGTGGTGAAGTCGTGATTCCGCGGTGAGAGAGAGATTAGGTGCATGTAAGAAAAAGTATTTAAGAAGTGATTACGAGAGTGACTGTGCAATTGAGAGGCCTTAATTATAGGTTTTACAAAACCTAAATCAATAAACCATTTCATTTACACTTTGAAACCCTTGACGTATTATTCCTTCAACGTCTCAATAGCGGTAACAATCATTGCCAAACTGTACTAACTTGCACGTCGTACTAACTTGTGCCCAAGTAAAAAATGAACAAAGTTTGGCACAACAATACTACCAATACCTCTTTATCTCTTTCCCAATGATCATGAAAACCCAAATAACACTCTTGAAATTTGTCACTGATGGTTAAAAATGCTTCGGCACACTGAACAAATCATACAAACTATACAACAAATCATATTGCCTCCCCTTAACTAATGTAATCTTATGGATTGAAAACAACCCAATACAAACAAACCAGCGCGCAGGAGCGAACCTACTAACATCGAAATGCCTTGTTAGAAGATCAGCTAACATTAATCAACAGTTGTGGATTTAAGCACCTGTATAATTTCTATCTCCACATAAGCAACACTTATAGAAGGATGCCAATGGCAATATGCTTTATTTTGTAGTGATAACTAGATCTTGACAATGCATATTGTAACTTTTCATTATTCAATGTAGATTCTTTTGTTCTATGAAAATTAACACCAATATAGTCTAAACATTTGATTTTGAATCATAAAACTTCTTTGCCCACAAACAATTTTTCAATAGCAACATATTCTTCAGCCTCTGTAGTAGAAGTAGCCATTTGTCTGCTTTTTGCATGCAAGAAATAATCTCCTGCGCAAGAAATGACAACCTCCTGTTTGTGGATTCCTGTCAAGATTGCTCTAGCATGAATCTCTATTGAGTAGGCTTCGAGGTAAAATAAGGACACTCTAGGATACCAAAGGCCTAGTTTGGTTTGCCCTTTAGATACCTAAATAGTTCTCATTAACAGCACTTAGATGGAGGTTCTTTGGAGTTACCCTGAAACCTAGAACAAGCACAGACTACAAACAGATATCAGACCTAGAAGCAGTCCAAGTAAAATTAAAGAACCAATCATGGACCTTAAAGATGGACCATCCAACTTAACTGGCATCCCCTCATCCTTGACTAAAGGACTCCTGTCTGGGTCTCAATTATGGTACTAGCAGGTCTTAACACTGCAAGTCAAAACTTTTTTTTAGGATTTCTTCAACATACTTATCCTGAATTATAAAGACACCTCTCTTTCTGTTTGACTTGTATCCAAGAAAGAAGGGTGAGCTCTCCCAATAGAAATCATCTGAAATCTACTCTTCATTAATAGCTCAAATTCATTACAACCCAAGATTTCTTGTAGGAACCCCAATATGATATCATCACATAAACTTGTACTAAAATATACGAATGAGGTAGTCCTCTTCTTAATGAAAAAAGAGTCTTGTCAATGGTTCCTCTTCTGTATCTACTCTTCAACAAGAAAGTAGATAAAGTAGCATACCAGGCTCTGGGAGCTTGGTGTAAACCATACAAAGCTTTTACAACCTTGTAGACCTTCTTAGGGAACTTAGGATCTACAAAACCTGGAGGTTGAGACACATACACCTCCTCATCAATTGTGCCATACAAGAAGGCACTCTTCACATCCATCTGATAAACTATGAATCCCATATAAGAAGCAAAGGCCAAAAAGATCCTAATGGCTTCAATCCTAGCCACAGGAGCAAAAACCTCATCATAGTCTATCCCTTCCTCTTGCCTATGTCCCTGGGCAACCAACCTTGCCTTATTTCTAACCACAACACCTCTTTCATCTTGCTTATTCTTGTAGACCCATTTAGTCCTAATTGCCTTCTTCCCATAAGGCAAATCTACAAGAATCCATACCTTCTGAATCTTGAATTGCAATAGTTCTTCCTGCATAGCATCAACCCAACTTTCATCTTCAAGGGCTTTAGATATCTTCTTGGGTTCAATTTGAGATAAGAAGAAAGCAAACAAGCAGTGCTGGAAATCCTTGTGATTATTTCTTCTCTGCTTTTGAATATAACTTATAAAAGCATGGGCTCCAGAACTTTTATTCACTTTGCTCCTTGTTTGAACTGCTGATTTTAGATCTCCAAGAATTTGAGTTGTAGGATGAATATAGTGTATCCTTGAAGTGGGAATAGGACTAACATTCACAGTGGATTCTAAATTAGTGAAGTCAGCCACTGCACCCTCATTATTATAAGATGCATTGGTAAAAATACCATCATTTGAATTTCTATAAATATCCTCAAGATCAGGTATTTGAGAATCACCTTGGTCAGCATAGTTGGTTAGATTAGGATTAGATGGTCCACCAGTACTAAAAACATTTGAAGGATTAGCAGTACTAAGTGGTGTGCTAACAGTATTAACTGTGTTAGTACTGATGGCTCTAGCAGCTCCTGCTTGAAGAAGCAAATCCTCTGTACTTTGAGCAAACTTCTTTCTAAGAACTTCAGCTGCATCATTAGCCTCATTTTCTTATCTTTTAAGCCTTTCAAGCTCTTCCAAAAAGGCTTGATCCTCCTGATCTACTGGCTGCTCATTTGTCTTTAAACTAGTATCCTTAGTATGCTTTACACCTTCATTCTTTGCTTCTGTGCTCTTGTCTGTTGAAGTATAAGAAGAATATATTAGCAGTATAAAGTAATCTTGAGCAGGGTCAACTTCCATTTCAGAATTTCCTGCATTAATATTATCTTTTGTACCTACACTATGATTAGCTTCTTCTGGGCCTGCAGTTTTGTTAGCTTGATTCTCTGATCTCACAGGCTGATAGTTCATTGAATCAGATATATAATCAAGATCAAACAGCCAATTAGGTCCTTTCCCTGTAACATTTGGTTTATTTTCTAAAAAGTTTATATGCAGGTTTTCTTCAACTCTCTTGGTTTCTAAATTATATACCCTAAAAGCCTTGCTATTTAGGGAATACCCAACTAAAAACCCTTCATCAGACTTCCCTTCAAACTTGCCCAGATGGTCAATGGTATTCAAGATGGTCACATGGCACCCAAAAGGTCTTATATAGCTTATGATTGGTATTTTACCAGTTATAAGTTCATAAGGTGTCTTGTTTTGAGGCTTGGTCACTAATACCCTATTAAGGACATAACAAGCAGTACTAACTGCTTCAGCCCAAAAAGTGTTAGGTAAAAATGAATCTGCTAGCATTGTTCTAGCAGCCTCAATAAGGGTCCTGTTCTTTCTCTCAGCAACTCCATTTTGTTGTGGAGTTCTGGCATTACTGTATTCCCTCTTGATCCCTTTTGACCCACAGAATTCAATAATGTCCCTGTTCTTGAATTCTGTACCATTATCACATCTAATAGTTTTAACCTTTTGATTTAATTGGTTCTCTATTTGTCTTATAAAGTCCTTAAGGATTCCACTAGTTTCATCCTTAGTTCTTAAAAAGAACACCCAACTAAACCTGCTAAAATCATCAGTGATAACCAGGCAATAAGTCTTATGGTTTATGCTCCTTACAGATGTGGGTCCAAATAAGTCCATATGCAAAAGCTGTAAGGGCTGACTAATAGAGCTCACTATTTTGGCCTTACAGGAGGCCTTGTGTTGCTTTCCTTTCTGACAAGCAACACAGGTGTGGTCATTTTGAAAAATCTTTGAAGGTAAACCTCTTACAAGGTTTCCCTTCACAAGTTTGTTTAAGTTTTTAAAGTTAACATGACCCAACCTCCTATGCCATTTGTTAGATTCATCAACTGTGGCCTTTGCAATCAAACAAGCTAAACCTCCAGAAGGAACAATGTTCTCTAGGTTGAAACTGTACATATTGTTTTGTCTAGGGACTCTAAGTAATACTTGATTTTCATCAGGTAACTTAAAGTCAGGAGACAATACAAGACATTCAGTGTCTGTAAAGAGAACCTTGTTCTTCTTGTCACACATCTGTGAGACAGAAAAGAGATTGAAAAGCTGTAGTTCTTTCACAAAGCACACATCCTCAAAATCTAACTTTCCTGTGCTAATTTTACCTTTACCAGTTATGTAACCTTTACTACCTCCAAAAGCAACAGGGCCACCATTATAGTCTTGATAATCAACAAGGTAGGCCTTGTTCCCAGTCATGTGCCTGGAACATCCACTATCAACAATCCCTTTGTTCTTTAAAGCTTTCTGTGGATCATCCTGCACATCAAATTAAGAGAAGTTAGTTTCTCTTAGGGACCCAAACCATTGTTGGCTTGGGTCTGCCTAGTGGATCTTTAGAAACAACATTTTTGCTAGTTTTTGATCCACTATTGTATTTGGAGACTTTGTTCTTGTAAGGTATTTTGGGTCTCCAATTACAATCTGCTGAGGCCTTAACAGCAGTTTCCCTAATGCCCCCAACAGCACTAACTGTTTTGCCCCCAGCAGTATTAACTTTATGATTTAAAAAGTTATCTTTTGGTGCTGTTGTTTTATAAAATGGCCTTCTGGTAGGTGAATGAGACTTGAAAAAGTTATTTCTTGGTCTAATTTCATTCACAATGGGTCTAACAGTATTAACTTTTCTAGCAGTACTAGTTGATGCTGCTTGACTAGCAGTATTAATTGGAAATCTGCCAGTTCTAGTTAATACTGCTACTTGCCCACAACAGTTGGCAGCAGTAACATACTCTGCCTCTGTAGTAGAAGTAGCCACAATTGTCTGCTTCTTACACTGCCAAGATATAAGTCTCCTGCCAAGAAATTGACAACCTCCTGTTGTGGATTTCCTGTCAAGATTAGCTCCAGCATAATCACTGTCAGAGTAGGCTTCTAGATCAAATGATGACACTCTAGGATACCAAAGGCCTAGCTTGGGTTTGCCTTTGAGGTACCTAAAGATCCTCTTCACAGCATGAAGATGGGAGGTCTTTGGAGTCACTTGAAACCTAGAACAAGCACAGACTGCAAACATAATATCAGGCCTAGAAGCAGTCAAGTACATTAAAGAGCCAATCATGGATCTATAAAGGTGTACATCCACATCAGCAGCTTCCTCATCCTTGACCAAAGGCTTCTGGGTCTCAATTGGTGTACTAGCAGTCTTCACACTAGCAAAATCAAACTTCTTCAGGATTTTTGCAATATACTTATCCTGACTTATGAAAATACCATCTTCTTTTTGCTTGAACTGTAATCCAAGAAAGAAGGTGAGCTCTCCCATGGAACTCATCTAAAATTTTCTCTTCATCAATGCTTTAAAATCATCACACCATGACTTCTTTGTAGAACCAAAAATAATATTATCCACATATACTTGTACTAGCATGATATCCTTGTTGTCCTTCTTGATGAAAAGAGTCTTCTCTATAGTTCCTCTTCTGTATCCATTCTTCAACAAGAAAGTAGATAAAGTAGCATACCAAGCTCTGAGAGCTTGGTGTAAATCATATAGAGCTTTAACAACTTTGTAGACCTTCTTAGGATACGTAGGATCTACAAAACCTAGAGGTTGAGACACATACACCTCCTCATCAATTGTGTCATACAGGAAGGCACTCTTCACATCCATCTGATAGACTATGAATCCCATATAAGAAGCATAGGCCAAAAAGATCCTGATGGCTTCAATCATAGCCACAGGAGCAAAAACCTCATCATAGGCTATCCCCTCCTCTTGTCTATATCCTAAGGTAACTAATCTTGCCTTATTTCTCACTACAACACCTCTTTCATCCTTCTTATTCTTGTAGACCCACTTAGTTCCAATTGCCCTCTTTCCATTAGGCAAATCTACAAGAATCCATACCTTTTGAATCTTGAACTGCAATAATTCTTCTTGCATAGCATCAACCCAGCTTTTATCTTGAAGGGCTTCAGATATCTTCTTAGGTTCAATTTGAGATAAGAAGCAAGCAAACAAGCAGTGCTGGAAATCCTTGTGATTATTTCTTCTCTATTTTTGAATATAGCTTACAAAAGCATGGGCTCCAGAACTTTTGTTTACTTTGCTCCTTGTTTGAACTGCTGAGGTTGGATCTCCAAGGATTTGAGTTTTAGGATGAATGGTGTGTATCCTTGATGTGGGAATAGGACTAACATTCACAGTTGTATCTAAATTTGTAAAGTCAGCCACTGCACCCTCATCATCATAAGATGCATTAGAAAAGATCCCTTGACTTGGATTGTCATAAATATCCTCAAGAGCAGGTATTTGTGAATCATCTTGATCAGCATAATTAGTTGACACAGGGTAGGATGATTCACCAGCACTAAATACTCTTGAAGGGCTAGCAGTACTAATTGGTGTGCTAACAGCATTAACAGTTTTAGTACTGCTAACTCTTGCAGCTCCTGTTTGACAAAGCAAATCCTCAGTACCTTGAGCAAACTCCTTTCCAAGAGCTTTAGATTCATCATTAGCTTCCTTTTCTTGTCTCTTAAGCCTTTCAAGCTCCTCTAGAAATGCTTGTTCTTCCTGATCAACTGGCTTCTCATTGGACTTAAAACCAGTATCCTTCTTGAGCTTGTCACCTCCATTCTTTGCTTTTGAGCTCTTGATAGGTGAAGTATAAGAAGACCATGATGGTAGTACACAGTATTCTTGAGCAGGTTCAGCTTCCATTTCAGAATTTCCTGCAGCAGTATTATCTTGTGTACCTGCACTATGATTAGCTTCTTTTGGACCTGCAGATTTGTTAGCTTGATTTTCTGTTCTAACAGGCTGATAATTCATAGAATCTGTTAAATAATCAAGATCAAACAGCCAAGTAGGTCCTTTTCCTGCAACATTAGGTTGATTCTCTAGAAATTGTATATGCAGGTTTTCTTTAACTCTCTTGGTTTCTAGATTGTATACCCTAAAAGCCTTGCTATTTAGAGAATACCCTACTAAAAACCCTTCATCAGATTTCCCATCAAACTTGCCCAGGTGGTCAATGGTATTCAAGATGGTCACATGGCACCCAAAAGGTCTTATATAGCTTATGATTGGTATTTTACCAGTTATAAGTTCATAAGGTGTCTTATTTTGAGGCTTGGTCACTAATACCCTATTAAGGACATAACAAGCAGTACTAACTGCTTCAGCCCAAAAAGTGTTAGGTAAAAATGAATCTGCTAGCATAGTTCTAGCAGCCTCAATTAGGGTCCTGTTTTTCCTTTCAGCAACTCCATTTTGTTGTGGAGTTCTTGCATTACTGTATTCCCTCTTGATTCCTTTTGACCCACAGAATTCAATAATGTCCCTGTTCTTGAATTCTGTACCATTATCACATCTAATAGTTTTAACCTTTTGATTTAATTGGTTCTCAATTTGTCTTATAAAGTCCTTAAGGATTCCACTAGTTTCATCCTTAGTTCTCAAAAAGAACACCCAACTAAACCTACTAAAATCATCAGTTATGACAAGGCAATAAGTCTTATGGTTTATTCTCCTTATAGATGTGGGTCCAAATAAGTCCATATGTAAAAGTTGTAAGGGCTGACTAATAGAGCTCACTAATTTGGTCTTACAGGAGGCCTTGTGTTGCTTTCCTTTCTGACAAGCAACACAAGTGTGGTCATTTTGAAAAATCTTAGAAGGTAATCCTCTAACAAGGTTTCCCTTCACAAGTTTGTTTAAGTTTTTAAAGTTAACATGACCCAACCTCCTATGCCATTTGTTAGATTCATCAACTGTGGCCTTTGCAATCAAACAAGCTAAACCTCCAGAGGGAACAATGTTCTCTAGGTTAAAACTGTACATATTGTTTTGTCTAGGGACTCTAAGTAATATTTGATTTTCATCAGGTAACTTAAAGTCAGGAGACAATACAAGACATTCAGTGTTTGTAAAGAGAACCTTGTTCTTCTTGTCACACGTCTGTGAGAAAGAAAAGAGATTGAAAAGCTGTAGTTCTTTCACAAAGCACACATCCTTAAAATCTAACTTTCCTGTTCTAATTTTACCTTTACCAGTTATGTAACCTTTACTACCTCCAAAAGCAATAGGGCCACCATTATAGTCTTGATAAGCAACAAGGTAGGCCTTGTTCCTAGTCTTGTGCCTGGAACATCCACTATCAACAATCCCTTTGTTCTTTAAAGCTTTATGTGGATCATCATGCACATCAAATTAAGAGAAGATAGTTTCTCTTAGGGACCCAAACCATTATTGGCTTGGGTCTGCCTAGTGGATCTTTAGAAACAACATTTTTGCTAGTTTTTATTGTATTTGGAGACTTTGTTCTTGTAAGGTATTTTGGATCTTCAATTACAATCTGTTGAGGCCTTAACAACAGTTTCCCTTTTCCCCCCAACAGCACTAACTGCTTTTACCTCAGTTGTATTAACTTTTTGATTTGAAAATTTTGTTCTTGGTGCTGTTGTTCTATTAAATGGCCTTCTGATAGGTGAATGAGACTTATGAAAATTATTTCTTGGTGTGTTTTCATTCACAATGGGTCTAACAGCATTAACTTTCCTATCAGCACTAGTTAATACTGCTTGACTATTGAAATTATAGCTAGCAGTATTAACTGGAATTCTACCAGTTCTAGTTAATACTGCTATTGGAACAAACTTGTTTTGATGATTCAATCTTTGCACATTGTTCCAAACTGGTTTATTAACAGTACCCTTACCCTTCTTTTTGTTCAATTCAACCTGTTTAGCCATTCTTTTCTCATGGAAATTACAATCTCTAATAAGATGGCTAAAACTACCACATACAAAACATGCCTTTTTAGTAAACCTATATCCTAAACCCTGTTTTTTAGACATAAAACCACTACAATCATTTTTGTCAGTTTTAGGACTCTGACTAAATGTGTTTTGTTCTTTAACAGTTTACCTAGGAGTTTTTACATGCTTAACAGTATTAACAAAAGCAAAACTAGATGTTTCCTGTTCTATTGTGGGTAGAGACACATGTTCATCATCACTGTCTGACTCATACTCCTCAATGATAGGAGCATCAGACCAAACTTTAGGTTTACTAACGACTTTGGCTTCAACTACAACTGGTTCAGGCAAAGATTCAAGTGTTTATGCACTAGAATTAGACTCACAAGAGTCATAATTACTGGTTTGAGTATCAGATTCACTACTTTTAGACTATTTTAGACCATATGTGAACATAAAATCATCCACTTCTCTATCAGGTCCTGAAGGTATGTAATTTCATATCATTGTGGTGGGGGACTACATTCATGCCTTCAACATTTGCAAATCTATCATGCACAGGACTATCTTCTACATCACTTGACCTACTGTCAAATACACTTTGAAAAACTTCATTTTCATAACATAAGATACCATTATGTACTTGATCTCCATACCCAAGCCCAGATTTGTCCCTTTTACTTATCTGACTATTTAGCAATTTACTAAGGCCTTTAGAAGAACTTTGAAAATTTTCAAGTTTGGTTTTTAATTCTTCTTTTTCTTTTACAGCTTTTGCTAATAGTTTTTTATGGTATGTGAGTACATCAGTTTTGTCATC